>JARVGW010000136.1:16958057-16969799 GCA_031762495.1 Anablepsoides rubrolineatus
TCAGGGAATTAGTGCCAAGCATAAAAAATTGTATCCTATAACCACCATCCATCTGACTATTCCCAAAGCATGTTTTTCTCATTTCTCAGCCAACCTCACTAACAGCCCAGATTCAAACTTTCTGCAGTAATCAGATCTCTGTAGAATTAAAATTGTATTTATTGTTTGATTTCAACTTACTAGTGATTAAATACATATTGTACATCTCTTATGGCTTTTCCAGACCTTTGCATGTAGCAGCACACATACATACACACACATTCACACACTCCAGCTACTGTAGGCACATGTGCCCCACCCTCTTCCCTCCTCCTTTCCTCAGCTCCTCTCCAACAGAAGTGGAGGAAGCAGAAAGTTTCAGAGCAGCATGTCTTAAACACAGTCTGTGGTGCACTAGAAACCAAATTATAATCCACTTTGAAATAAAAAAAAGTCAATAACAATGCTTGTTTCAGTCATAATTAAGCACATAAATAAACTGAACGGCAAGAGCGCACGACTTCTCAGACAAACTTTTATTCTAAACCAAGAACTCAGAATTAAAAGCTGACAAATGATCAGAGCTCAGGTTTATCAGAGACTCCAGTCCAAATGATTGGAGAGCTTTGGCGCACTCACCTCAGCTCCTGTCAGGTCGAAGTTGGAGCAGAACGCGGTCAGCAGCAGGAGCGCGCCGGACGGTAATAACAGCATGGTGACGGCGCGCAGTGAGAACTCGAACCCCCGCTCCTCTTCCTCTGTCCTCCGCTTAACTCAGCTCTTTTTGTCTTTTATTATTATCGGCGGAGCACGGGCAGCACCTTGGGCTGCATCATTGTCCAAGACTAAGTGAAGTTCTGTTCAATGCAACTTGGTCTTGTTTGCTGCACCACACCCCCACCTCCCCAAAAGACCACCCTCGTTTGAACAGACTCAAAGCGTGTTTCTTACAAACATTTCCACTTCTCTCGGTAAGGAAGAGGACAGCTCCGACACGTTTGTGCATTTAGGTGGTGATTTAGTGATTTGTTTTATTGATTTTTTTCCCCCAGAGCATCTTTTCTTCTCTTCACCGCCGCGTGTGTGACTGTTGGAGACTGTAAGTTGTGCGTCGTTTTAATTACCCAGTCCAACAATATCATTTCGTCAAAACTAAAGCAATACGTGCATTTTTATTTGAATTGACTTTGCTCGGTCTGCCTCAGGCTGGATGAAGTCATGCTGTGAGAAGTGGAGAAACTGTGAGTTTGTGGACCGTGTGTGCTTTTTGGACCATGCAGGCGCAGCGCAAGAAGAAACAGATTAATTTGAGGTAACGCCATCCTGTTAATGCCTTAAAGTACAAATTATGCGCCAAATTGTTGACTATGATGTGTGAGTGGAAATATAATAGAATCTTCATCAACAGGCTGTTGTTTCTGTGCCTCTCCATCACCATCCTCACCTCCGGAGTGCACGCAGTAAGTTTCTCTTCCATATTTTTTCCTTTAAAACTTGACAAAAATCATTCAAATCAAACCCCGTGTCTTTGGTTTGAACCCGTCTAGGTTGGTTTCATGCAGACCTCAGAGCAGTGGGAGTGTCAGTGGGAGGGGGGCTTGAGGTTTTTGCATGCTGGTGCAACATCTTATAAACATCAAGTGTCAAAGCAGTTCCTGCTGAACTGGGCTGTGCTGAGAACTTCTAAAAGAAAAGTAGAAATTAGAACATTTGCGGTGTTTTGTTCTTGCAAGAAGAACAAAGAGAAATGGGACACTGCAGTCTGTAAGTTGGGTCCTGGCTGAACCTTTGACCTGCCACTGAGGGACAGATCCTGCCTTCTGCAGGAGAAGCTATTCCATTTTAAGACTATTTTATTTCATTGTAAAAACAAAAACTAAAATATTTCTTGTTTGTTCATTTTACACAATTTAGTATACGGCTGTCCATTCCAGCATTCAACAGATGAGCGATACAGGCTAAAGGGAAAGTGTGGTCATTTTAAAGTGTTTTTCTGTTAGATCAGTATTTTGTATTCTATCAGTCATTGAGCACAGGCTATGGAGAAAAGGGCAGACATTTCATTCAGGCTATGAAACAACTAATTCTCAAAGTCAAAACAGTCATTAAAAAAGCTCCTGTATTAACACTCTGCTTGTATGATATCCTTCATTTAGCTTGTTGTTTTTGTCAACCAAAGGTCTTTGTGAATATGTTTGTATGTCGTATGTTTGTGAGCTGAGCATAATCCATAATAATGTGTTGCTGTAGTGCTGTTAACACCAGTATGACATTTTTGATAATTAATTATTTCATAAAGGGGACTAGGGTTCTCTTTGTGCACTCCAGCTTCCTCCCACACACCAAAAACATGACTGTTAGGTTAACTGGTAACTCTAAATTGTCCCTAGGTGTAAGTGAGTGAGTGAATGGTCTGTCTCGTTTGTTACTGTCTGGCCCTGTGATGTCCAGGGTGTACCTCGCCCCTCACACAGTGACTGCTGAAAATGGGCAACAGTGACCCTGAAAGCAAGAAGTGGATATAGATTATGGATAAATGAATGAACTATTTTATAAACCTGAAAAACAAATATAAACATGTCCCTTATTTAGTTAGCCTTTAGCCTAGCCTATAGAAAAACTTCAGACTTTTTCCTCATACTCTGTGCTTTGTGACTTAGGCTGGAGCTGATGACTATTGATAATTATTTGACTGAACCTCACTTAAAAATGAGCAGAAAATCCCTTTAACCTAACTTGCCGGTTCGGTTTGGGGACAAACAAGTAGCCAAAGAAAACCCAAAGATACATAAAGAAAACCTGGCTGAGTTCTAAGGTGACTCCACTCCACTGCAGCATTAAAGAAAAACAACATAACACTAATTTTAATAATGATTGTATTTTTGGTGCAGTTTTGACAGGAATACCATCATATTTCTACAGTGTAATATAAAAATTGCTGGCAGGTTTTTTGAACAGCATATTGAAGCAATATCATTCTTTTGACAGGGGAGTTTTTTTAGGATGGCAGCAGTTCTTGTTGGTTTTCTTGGCTCCACTTAAATTAGCTGTTTGCTCGTTGATTGGACAGAGTCAAACTCTGTTTCTCCAAACTGAGGTCAGTCAGAGACTTATCAAATGTAATGTAGAATAAATAAAATTATTGTTCAAAACCACAAAACCCCACTTCAAAAGATCTAAACTATCCTTTTAAGATCGGCCAGGTCTGGTATTGATTCAGTCTGTTCCATATTGTTTTGATCACAGCTCCACCTTTAATATGTTTTAGACATCTAAGTTGTGAGCAATGTTTATAACTATTGAAGATTTCTTATGTCTGTCTAATGCTCAACCAAAACATCTAGAGGTTAAAAGTAAGACAGTGAACACATCTTAGCTTTGGTTTCCAAACCTTTATTGGATTCAGTCTGAACATTATGTTTAAAATACAGATTATTTTTGGTGTTTTTTTTTTTCTGTTTTTCATACACACATTGCATAAACACAGTTTCTGTGGTGCAGAGTTGTCTCCATGTTTGTTAGTGTGCACCACGTGAGTTTGTTTTGCTGTTCTGTTTCTTCCAGCTTGTGCAGGATATCAGATGTTTGGTGCTTCTCCAAGATATTTAATATCATCCCTGAGGTTCTATGATGTGAAGTTATTTTTTGAGCCTGATGAAAAGGTTCTATTGTCTCGCACTCCTATCAGATTTAGTTGTGGCTTGATCAAAAGCGCGTGACACTGTTCATCTCATCTGTGTATTGCAAAGCTTCTCCCTGTGGCAGCAATACTGATGATAAAATGTAGTTTTAAAAACCCTTGTACTTATCCCATTGTATGATATACAATCTGATTTTTAGTGTATTTCCATCTCTGAGCAACAGGGTGGCTGCTGAAAGACTGATGGAATAAAGTTGCAGGGAATGCTGTATTAAAGACATTTTATATATTAAAAAAACTGCTTACATGTTAACTCTTATTACTCATATCTGACTCAGAATTTCTTAATTCATCTGTGTCCTATTTGGAAAATATGTTTTTGTTTATCATATTGAAATCTGACTCATGGGACTCCTTCAGTTCTTTGAACCGAACCACCGTGCAACTGTTTCCCACCATCTCCTTTGTGTTAACTTGTATTTGGGTTTCATTTGCTTATTTAGGCTGGAGTTGTCAATAAGTTCTTCTTATGACATTTTATTTGTGATCCCCACATAGTTCTCCTTTCTCTAATTGGTTTAACACACCGTGCCAGGCCAGCTGTTTTGTCTTGAAACGTGGGCATAACATGATCTAAATTTACTGACGGGAACAGGTTTTAACACACAATATCAAACAAATTAAAGACCATAACATTCCATTAAAAACACTTCTTGTCCCAGACACTTCTCACTAAAGTTTAAACAAAGATTGTCTAATCTCAAAATTAATGCCACATGTAATCTTTATTAGTTAGCCTACGTTGTTAGCATACTGTCTGCCAAACCCCTAAACCAATTACCTGTTTCACTTGTTTGTACTCAAATAGTATGTTGAGGATGACTCTTGGCTACTTCAACACCACATTTTAGCTTACTATTTGTAAAACTGACTTAGTAAAAACTATGAGGTTTTTTGTGTCACTCTTTGGGAAGATCTTTTGCTTCAAGATGACCAGCATGTCTTCCAATGAGGAAGCAGAGCCTGGGGACCCTGGGTTGGACTCTCCAATCTCTGGTGCTGAGGTCACCGAAGTGGTTAAAAAGCTCCTCAGTGGCAGGGCACCGGGTGTGGATGAAATTCGCCTGGAGTTCCTTAAGGCTCTGGATATTGTGGGGTTGCTCTTGTTGACGTGACTCTACAATATTGCGTGGACATCGAGGGTAGTTCCCCTGGATTGGCAGACCAGGGTGGCTGTCCCCCTTTTTAAAAAAGGGAACCGCAGAGTGTGTCCCAACAACAGGGGAATCAGACTTCTAAGCCTCCCTGGTAAGGTCTATTCAAATCTTGGATTCAGGAAGAGCAGTGTGGTTTTTGTCCTGGTCGTGGAACACTGTTCCAGCTCTACACCTTCAGCAAGAGTTCGCCCAACCAGTCTACATGTGTTTTGTGGATTTGGAGAAGGCATTCGACTGTGTCCCTCGGGGAGTCCTGTGGGAGGTACTCCGGTAGTATGGGGTACCAAGTCCTTTGATATGGGCCTTTAGGTCCCTGTACGACTGTTGTCAGAGTCTGGTCTGCATTGCTGGTAGTAAGTCGGGCTTGTTTCCAGTGAGAGTTGGACTCCACCAAGGTTGCCCTTTGTCACCGATTCTGTTCATAACTTCTATGGTACTAACACCTTACCAAGAAACTGATACAATCTGAATTTATGTTTTTTATGATCTATCTAAAAAACATTCTGTTGATTTTGTTAATAAATTAATTTAATGATTGTCTAATATTTTATCTTTACACAGCTAATGTCCAGTCTTTTTACTGAATGCAACACAATGAGTGTTTATTACAGTTGAATGTATCTTCTTGATCTGATCTCTCTTTATATTTGTTTGAAAGGAGCAGATAGGCAGCACAATGACTTAGAGGTTAGCATAGATTCCCCACAGCAAGAAGGTCTTGGGTTTGGACCTGGGGTCTTTCTCTGCACAGTTTGTGCTCCTTGTGTTTGCGTGGGTTTTCTCCAGGTACTCCGGTTTCCTCCCACTGACCAAAAACATGCGTGTTAGGTTGCCTTCAGGCCCAGGCCTCCCTTGCAAAAGAAATTTGTCAGGTCAATGGGATTTGCCTGGTTAAATAAAGGTAGATTCCTGTAGCCAGATTTGACTTCGAGATGTCACAGGTTCTATCAAACTGTATTCCTGCTATGTGTTTCTATGCAAAGCTGTCCTACTCTGGTATAACCAAACTCTCAGACTCATGACAGCCGGAAAAACACTATGTTCTGGATGTATGGAGCCACTACCCACAATTCACACACATTAACCGTGCTCAAAAAGCATAGCTTATCTGTGTCTGTTAGTGGAGGAAGGAAAGAGTAATGTTAACAGGATGTTTCGTATAAGTCCCTTAGAGCGGCTTTGATTTTCCCGTGTTTATGAATATATTTCAAGATGTGTCTGAGCCCGGTGGAATCGTGGGGGCGATCCTGGCAGAGGATGTGTGGCCTGTGGAAATCTGTGACTGTAGATGAGGCATTTTTTTGGCTGCAGATGTCTACCTGGAAACTCAGCAGCAACGTCTGCTTAAACAATTATCCTCCCCTCCCGGAGCAAATGATTGTGAGGGATGCTGCATCTGTAGTTTTGGCTTGGTTTCCCTTTGTTGACTGTAATTTAAATAATCATAAGAAAAATGGTAAACAGTGGAACAATGCATTGTGCAATGCAGTCCGTGTTACTTTATAAGTTTAAACATGTCCCCGAGGGATGTGCACGTGATGGGGTCACCAAATGGAAAGCTGTCCTCTGGAGTGTGATTATTTTATCAGGGAGGAAGGTGTGTGTCCGGGGCGAGGAGAGAAGATGTCTGCTGATGATAAGGGTAGAAAAATGGCCAGAACATCTACTGCCAAAATAACGGGCTGTGACAATCAGGGGAAGAAGCCATTGTGCTGTTATGCAGGAAGCTGAAGCCTCGGATGAGAAGCGCGGGGCTTCCTTGTCACTGATGTGTATGTGAGAGTGTGTGTGTGTATGTGAGAGTGTGTGTGTGTGTAGGTGTGTGTGTGTGTGTAGCTGGAAGGACTAAAAGGGGCAATTTGTTTCCACTGAGGTGTTGGCCATACCTCAGAGACAGACCCTTGTGACCTTTCTGCATTTTTGCAGTGTTGCGTCTGCGTGGGTTGATAAGCGTGTGCGAAGAGATGTATGTTATGGGAGCCATTTGTTTGGAGGAAGTGTTTCCTCAGAAGCAGACCTTTCTAGTTTGGTGAAACGTGACTTTGTGGCAGTCATTGTTTCACTAGTCTCTGCAGTTCTGCATTGTAAATGTGAGGAAAGACTTGTTGCAATTGGCTGTAATCCCCATCAAACAAATATCCTTCTTAAGCCATATTTTTAAATATAAAACCTAATAAACCCAGGATGTTACAATCTTAACACCTCCTGAGTTACTATAAGATATCTTGAATCGTCCCTACAGTTATGCTTTCTTCATTTGAAGGGCATGTTAGCCTCTTATCTCTGAGCTGAGTTTGTGGATTTAGTGAAGTTCTCCTTTATGGGAAACATCCTGAGTGGATGCAGAATTAAAAGAATATATTTCTTTTTCAGTGAAATTTTCTAAACAGGAAAAGGAAGAGGGCTGGGGTTAAACATATCAAGAGTTTCTTTACAGCCCTGCAGGACCCCACATAGTTTCTTTACTCATGATTTTACAGAACAATATACAGTACAATGCACAGTGTAAACTTGAAACTGGCCCTATGTGTGCTGTAAGGAAGGTAAAGAAGAATGCAAAGAAAAGAAAGGTGACGTATTAGAGTAGTGACCATTTGTAGTTTGTTTTCCGTTGTGTGAAGATTATTAAGTTTTCAGCTTTTATAAACCTCAGTGTTTGAACATCTGACTTGAAGCTTTATATTAAAATAATTTTGATCATCCTGTTTTTAATCCCATTTTCTTTTAATTGATTCCTTCCATCCATTATCTTCCTTTCCTTTCCTTTTCTGAGTTTGTGGCCATTTGTGAGGGTAGGAACATACAGTAGACCAGTGGTTCCCAAAGGTGGGGTTGGGACCCACAATGTGGTCCCAAAATAACAAGGTGGGGTCCTGAAAAGATTTTCTGAATTAAATATATTAGAAAATAACAACTGACATTATTTTTTGCCTTTGTTGTTACAAAAGAGTAAGGTTAGTGTACTTAAAATGGGCAAAAATAGCCTAATGAATATTGTTACTATGCTCTTATTTTTTTTACATGAAAACAATGTTTATGATCCAACAACAGTTGGGGGCTCAGGTCTCTGCTGCTGGTATTTTGAGGGTCAGAGGCTGAAAGGTTAGGGAACCACTGCAGTAGTCTGATTGGTAATCAGAAAGCTTTGCCTTACAGCTCAGCTCTCCCTCTATACCACAACAGACTGGTACAGAGTCTGCAATCCTGTGAAAGATTAAAATCAGAATCATTTTATTGCTGCTGTCAATGAACAGGATTCACAGACTAGGTATTTGCTTCAGTTTAAAGGTGCAATACATATAAAATATTACAAATAAAGAAAATACAAAGGATAAAGGCAAATAAATATAATAAAATATATGAAACATATGTACACCAGTTCAATACAGTAATCAAAGCACACAATACAGTTGGAGTAGTGCAATTAGATCCAGTGATAAAAGTGACCAGAAAAACAATATAGTCAGGGTTGTGCAATTTAAAAACCAGTGATAAAGTGACCAAGGCAGACTTATAGAGTGACAGGATTCTAAACGTTCAAGAGTCCGACAGCAGAGGGGAAGAAACAGCACACAACACACTGCACTCTGTGTCTGTCACTAGCAGTGGCCCCGACATACCACACCGTTATGGAGGAGCTGAGGATAGACTCGATGATTGGCAGGTAGAATTGCACCATCAGCCTGGCCGACATTAGCTTTCTTTAGCTGTCGCAGGAAGTACATCCTCTGCTGGGCCTTCTTAATTAGGGAACTGATGGTTGACTCCCACTTGAGGTCCTGGGTGATGGCGGTGCAGAGGAACCGGTAACAGGCTACAGTGGTGATGGGGGTGTCGTTAAGGGTGAGGGGGGCAGAGGGGCTGTGGCCTTTCTGAAGTCCACAATCAGGTCTACTGTAGTGAACTGTATTGATTACAATATATTGTTACATTCTAGATCAAAAGTAGTTAAATGTAATTTCAGAAATGATACAAGATCCCATTCCGGGTCACTGTGGTCACCTGTTTCCATATCCAACAGTCACAGTGCGAGGGGCAGGGTACAACCTGGACAGGTTGCAAGTCCATCACAGGGACACAGAGAGAAAATCAACCATTTACTCTCAGTTTGAAGGCCAAAATGGCCTTCTACATCCCAGACAGAATTAAGACAGCCCTCAGGGGCAAAGGGGTGAAACTCTTCACAAATTTCACCAACACTGTTTTCTTAACCTCGTGATGTTTTATATCAGTCAGGGTAAAAAGACAGTAGGAGGTAATTATATACAGTCTTTGACCAGATGTAGTATTAATCCACCCACAGCCTTAAATATTGATTTTAAATTTATTCTGTATGATTTCTTTGTGGGCTGAATGGTGTCTCAGTTGGTATAGCAGTTGTCTCCCAGCAAGATGGTTGCTGGATCAAATCCTGGCTAGGGACCCTTGTGGGTGGAGTTTGCATGTTCTCTCCATGTATGCGTGGGTTTTTTGTCCGGTTACTCCGGTTTCCTCCCACAGGCTAAAAAACATGCATGTTAGGTTAATTAGAAACTCTAAATTTGTCCCTTGGTGTGAGTGAGAGGGTGAATGGTTGATTGTATTTATGTAGCCCTGTGGTGGACTTGCTTGTACCCATGACCCTCACACCAGTGACCCTCCACGCCCTGGAAAGAAGAAGTGGGTAAAGATAATAGATGGATCCCTTAAATTAGTTCTTTTTGGTGGGGTGGTGTTACCAACATAATTAAGCAGGTAATTCTTGTGTCTCTATGTTTGGTTTATTTATTAATGTATTCATTTAGTGAGGCATGAATAAAGCCTGCATGGAAAGGTTTTATGTGGCTTAGGTTGAATATATGGTTATGATCAAATTCTTTGGAAAATCCCTAAATACTTCATATACAACATCCGCCCCCATCCTTTGCCCTTACTTTATGTCACAGTGATTAATGGAGGGACACAGGGGTCCCATCAGACTGTGTTGAAGGAATTCCAAAATCTCCATCCTCCCCGTCCTCCCAAGCTTCAAGTCTTTCCGTGCAACGCTGTCCCTCACTTCCTTTTATAGTCTCATTCCTCCCCTGGTTTTCATCTCTGCTGTAATCTGTCCTTTTACTCTTTTCTGTTCTCCCTTAGACTTAGCAGACAGGTCATCCTCACGTCTTCCTCTCCTCAGTTAGTCCTCTTCGTATATCCCTCCTCTTCACAGGTCTGCCTCTCCTCAGCCGAGGTGAGACTCCTCAGTGAGCTCAAATGGAAGGATTGTTTCAGCTATGTTTATAGAAAGAACATACAGTACATACTCATTCCTCATTCAAACGACTGGATTTCCTCACTTTTGATTCAACGGTTGCCCGCATCGCCATCACATTTCTGTGCTCATTTGTTTGACTTTTACTCATCAGGGCGATGTTTTATAAGCAGGTTTTATCTGGTCATATAATGCAGATGGTTCGAGAAGCAGACAGTGCAGTCGCTGATCTCATTGTTGTGCTTGGCGTGTTTTTTCTTCTCCTGGAAATGAGTCAAAGTCCACTAGTTTCCATCCCAGCTGTGGTCTTAATTGATTCAACTGAGTTAGTTCCTGTCATGGGAAAAATTTTAATAAAATTACATGCTTACTTTGTGGTAACACGACTATTTCCCCCTATCTCTTTCTCTCTTTCATACCCTGCCTGTTTTGTTGTTGTTGTTTTTAGAAAGCTGTTCCCACTTTGGTTCAGATCTCAACAGCAATTGTTTTGGATTGCCATGAAACTTGAATGAAAAGGCTAAGAGACTTAATCTTGAGCTTTTTGTTTCCCCCAAAATGCCACAATGAGCTCAAAAATACATTTTTACAATCTTGTTACCACCTGGTGGTAAAATTTGTTTTGAACAATCAAATAAAACTAAATACCAGTGTGAATGGACTCACTGCACATTGATAATGTTTTTACTCAACCCCTTTCAGAGGTTGTTTGGACCCCTTTCTGTTAGCATACATTTGGTAGCCTGAACTGATGTAACCCCGCTTAGGCAGCAAGGTTAATATCTGGACATCTCAAGGTTTAAAAAAGGTCCATATGTGTCATACATAAAACTAATATATACTGTAACATCAGACATGTACAAAGTTTGAACTGCTTCATCTGTGTTCAAATACTACCTGCACAGGCCTTTTTTTGCTATATTTTGCTGATTGCTAACCCTACTTTGATCATTGTTACCAATCAAAATCAGTCAAACCCAAGTACTTTTAGTGAGTTCTCATTTCGTAATGTTTTTATTTCGCTCTGACTCATCAGCAGATGAAGAGCAACAAACAGGGATGTTCTCAGATGCCTCCAGTTTTTCTGTTACTAAATGATTCCTCCCATCTGGGTGCCATCACTCATCTTGTTTGTGTGGTGAGCAGCACAAGTCTGACAGGTTGCATGAGAGTCTGGCGCAGACGTTTCTAATCCCAGGTTAATTTAGCCCAGTTTGTAGCAGGAAGCCCTGATTAGAAGTGTAACCCACAGGGAATTAGAGCGGACTTTCTCTCAGACCTGAGGCCAGTTGGAGATGGGAGGTTGAGTTTTGTCAGCTCCAGGGCAGAAACCAGAGCCGTGTTTACGCTGGAGCGCAGCCACAGGAGCCTTTTGGGGACTTTTTTCTCTGCTCTGTCTTTGAGGTCCCTTTAGTCCAGTTCATGTTCTCATTTAAAGTCAGGTTCTGCACCCCACAGAGTGACTCTAACCCTTTAACCCTGGACTTCCCTTTTTCATTACTGCTCTTCTTAGTTTTTAGGGCTTTTCTTTTAATGGTTATTGGGCTGTAATCATTAAAAATCCTTATGTGGATCAAGAGAGACAAAAAAAGAATGAAACCATCCATCCATCCATCCATTTTCTGCCGCTTATCCGGGATCGGGTCGCGGGGGCAGCAGCCTAAGCAGAGAGA
>JARVGW010000136.1:16976450-17002506 GCA_031762495.1 Anablepsoides rubrolineatus
CTATACGTCCGTATACCTGCAAAATGACGTAAAATCCTTATAAATTACGGCCAATCCGTAAAAGTTGACATGTATGATAAAGACGAATGCTATTATTGTGCTATCTAAGGGCCCATTTGTCGGTTGGCAAATAATGATGTAACGCATTACTGCCACCTACTGGTATGTATGTGGACTGGATCAAAACACAAAATTTGCTGTAAAACAGGAATAAAAAATTTAATTTCTAATCGTAATAACAATGCAACACCAAAAAAATCATTTGAAAGAGCAATCATCAAAACGTAACTTTAATGATACACTTATGACCTTATCATTTCTGATGAATATGCTTATTTTGACAAAACTAAACTATTAGAAATAAGGCTTTAAAAGTGTATGAACAACCACAAATGAAGTCCTTTTTGTAAGAATATTGAAGAGGAAAGACTTTTCAGTTTATGTTATTTGTTCTACTCAATGTTGTCTTTTTTAATTTCTGTTTTCTTTTTCAGATTTTTTTTTTTTGTAAACGTTCTTATTTTACATGGATTTAGCAGTGCACAAACAGACACTTGAACTCTCCAACATGAGGTCAATAGTTGTGTAGCAGGAAGCAGAAAAACGTTAATCTAGATAAATTCTGCTCTTTATCAGGAGGAAAAAAGTGTGAAAACCTTTTATGGCTGAAGCAAAGTTTCAGCCATAATGGATGCATTTAGATGCTTGGTGTTATTATCAAGATTTGCCTCAGTTTAGCTAAGCCAACACAAACAGGGTGTTGTTTGATGTTTGGGTTTTCCGGCTTCTGTATGTGTATCTGTGTGTGTATCTGTGTGTGTATGTGAGGTTGATTATTTGATAAAGCTCAATGTTGAGCTATCACCGGAAGGCAAGGCTGCACAGAAAACATAAACTTTTGACTTACTGCCCTACTTTTAAATCTGTTTTAGGCAGTTATCTAATTTGTTTTTGCTTGCCTCGGTTTTAAAGAATGGTGTTTTCTTAATGGGTGAAACAGTGACAGTCTGGAAAACTCTCAGTTTTAAAGTATGTAAAATAAAATGAAAAAGTAAAATGACCCAAACCCACATGTGGAACCCACAGAGAGACAACATGATCTGACTCATTTCAGACTTGTTTGCTCACCCCCAGAGACATTTGTACCTTTCATTTTCTTCCCACTTGTAGTGACAGGTTATTGTTCTTTCTACATTTTATTACATAAAATTAACATCTTTTGTTGTTGATCTGAATTCATGTAAGCTGTAAACGGTTTGATTTAAACTTATCTTGTTTGAGATGTTGATCTTGTCCAAAAAGGTACAGCAAGAAGCTGTAAATGAGTCACATGAAGTCAAACCAGACATGTTTTAACTGTAAATCTGGACAGAATCTCAAAGACCTGAAACTACAAACTATATTTTTAAAGATAAATATCAGCCCTTAGGTTGTTTTTCCACATGTAATTCACAGAGACGGTTGTCAGCTGGCAAAGGGAGTATCACCCAGTGGAAGATATCCTACAGATGCTCATTCAGTCATATCTCACGCCATATGTTCATCACAGACCTGTCAGAAACACAATGACACGTCTCAGACCCCTTTTGGCGTCCAGGTGTTTTAAATTCAACTTGCTTGCACTTTCTTTTTGACATTTGTCTCATTAGGGTGATGGAGGCCAGCTGGAACTTTGGCAAACCATAGATGTGACAAAGGCATTTCCATTGAGGTGTTCATCCTTCGCACTATGCATCATATTTAATCTGTTTCCAGAACATAATAATTAATTGAGAAGCTGTTTTCTAAAATAAACTGCCTTTTTTCATGTTGTGTTCCATTTGTACCTAGAAAACAAAAGTTCCCAGCATGCAACCAAAAGTCAGAGTGACTTGGAAAGTTGGACCTCAGTATCCATCATGGCCGACTCGTGCAGGAAATGCTGTGTTAGCTTTTTGCTTCTGTATGCATGTGGTAAACCAATGGGATAGTCACTATTTAAACAGTGCCAACAAAGTCTTTCTAGTAACCAATTTGATTCAAGTTAGCTCAAATTTGGATTTGTAGTATTCTCTGAGGTGGTATTCAGTAGCCGTGTTTCCATCAACGTTTCTTGATGCACATTTTGAAGTATCGCATCAGAAAAGCTGAATGGAAACGGCTTGATTTGAAAACAATTTCGCTGATTCGCATCAAAGTTGATACGCTCGCTTGAGATGGTTTTAGGTTTTTCGAAAAAGAGTTAATGCGCATTAGGAGAGATGGAAACACTTTTGCTAAATAAGTTCTGACGTAACGAAAATTTACCTCACGTAGCTGATCAGCTGTTTCCCGGTACTGGTACCAGTTTTGGGTCGGCTGCAGCTCCAACTGGCAGCAGAACCCTCCTCCTGCTGTCAGCGTCTTCTCAGTATTCCAGTAACATAAAGAGAATTGCATTTCTTTCTCTACGTCTCCAGACAGCATGTAACATCACCAAAACTAGTTGATATGACAAAATAATTACAACTTTCCTGATAGTAGCAACACGTTCCTGATAACTTCTCTCCATAATCCTGAGATGTGTGGAGCCTGCTAATTTAGCGACTTTTACTTCCTGTTTACTGCATGCATGCGTCTGACGTAATTGATTCGCTTCAAGCCAGTTGATGGAAACACGTCTGATTCACATTTCTTCGTTTTTTTCCTTTTTGCGAAATTGTTAAAATTTGTTTAAAATTCGACTTAAAATTGGATGGAAACACGGCTAGTGTGAAAAGTTGGAGAACCACTGGTCTATAGAGATGTCTGTAGACTGTAAGAATCTCCTGCAGCTTGTGAACAGTTGTTTAAGGAAACGGGTATTTGGATCAGACATTCCTCTCAGCCCAGTTTGAAACAGAGGTCGCAGGTCAGATCCCTCATCTGGGATAAAGTGTGTTTCCTGCCACAGATTAACCTCGTGGTCCTTGTGTGATTTAGTGTCCAATGACTGCTGTGGCCTCGAGAGCTGTCATTGAAGTTACCAGCACAGCCACATTATTACACCTTTCTGTGCATGTGGGTGTGTTAGTGAAGATCAAACGTCCGTCCTGACTGGCAGCAGTGATCTGAGATCATCTGATACCTCATACACCAAGGCTCTCACACAAACTGTGCTTTGGCTTTTTATCACGTTTCATGAGTCAAAACTGAGAAACCAGCTCAAAAAAGTAGTTTACAGTTCCCATTATCTGAGGCCTGCTCTGCTAGCAAGGCTGATCTGTAGTTGTTTAGATTGTAACAGGATCATGTTGTGTGTGCGTGTAAAAGAACCATGCTTTATGTTAAATATTCTGTTTGTTGGATGTTTTAGAGATTGCCTGTGGAGATGTGGAATGTACAGCTGTGTGTCAACACGATACAATCATGCCTCTTTCTCAGTGTTTTATTTATGAAGCGTTTTTATATGCCTGTCAAAGGCAGATGTATAATGGTATAGTATCTGTATGCAAGTAAAATTTCTCTTGTCCCACCCATAACGTCTGATCTACCCAGGACAATTTAACAAAACTGGATACACATATGCATCATCACGAAAGTGTCACTTATACTTTTCATCACACTCCCTTTAAGGTCAAGGTCATTGTTATAGATTAATGTATAAAGTTTTTTTAATGAACCATATGCTGTACTCATGTTCTGACTTCATGTTTTATGTGCCACACAGCCATCTCAAGTTTTAAAGCTCATTTGGAATTCACCATTCCTGCTTTTATTCCCTTTTATAATATTTGGCATTATTCTCTTAGTAATTTTTTGTAAGTATCTGCTCTGAATTCCTGTAAATCTCATGCTTCTGGAGTCTCAATGAAAAGTTTGAGTCATAAAAAGTTTTTCTTTTTGCATCTCCCCCTCATATAGCAAACATTATTTTCCCATTGTTCTCTGTAGTGTTTTTAGTCTGTATAAGTTGATTGGGGTGTTTTTGTCTTGACATCATTGTGTCCTTTTGTCTGAGTTTCTTTGTTGTGTTTGGCTACGTTCAGACTGGAAGTGATGGAAGTGGTTTTGTCTGTGGTTAACCTGAGCTGCACATTACTCAGTGAACCCAATACCACAGTGACTCAGATTGACCACAATCACAAAGAAAAAAAACTGTGTCAAAAACATAATGCTGTTGAAAACACTTTTAATTCATTGTTGCGTTTCTAACTTTACATTTTAATTAAACAAAATGTACTGTTGTCTTAATTAAAACTACTTCTGAGAGCTTGAATAAGACAAAGATATACCAGTTGGTCTTCTAAGATCTTACTTTAGGACACATTACTGTCAGCCATGCCATGTTACATACGTAAAAAATTAGGAAAGTGAAAAAGTTAAGTACAAAAGAAGAATGTCAGGCACACATCTACAAAAGATTAATATCTTAAATTGTAGGACATACATAAAATAGACACAGAAGATAGAATATGCATTATCCATTGATTCTTAAGAATCCCCTTGTTAGAGGTAAAATAGATTTTATGTTTATCAAACTGTTATTTTTGGTTTTATTAATAGACTCACCAAAAATATTAGATCAGTTTGTGTCTTTGTGATTAACTGCTGGTAACACAAAGGCTAAAGACCATGATTACACAAAACATTCATCATAAAATAGACATGAACTGAACAGAAAATGTGAAAAAGTAAAAATAAACATCCAAAGTCCTTAAAGAAATGCGTGATAAACTTTGCATAGTAAAGAGAGAGCAATTGAACATAAAAATGATGGTGATTCAAGATGGTTTTAGTTTATTAGCTGTGCAGTACAGCAGCAGCACAGTCATAAAAAAACAGATTAATCAACATTACATATTAAGAAAAACTATATTACCAGCTGCTGTATATGTGTGTCCACACTCATCATTTCAGATAGGGTCATAGGGCAGCAATGTGTTTCTCAAATGTTGTGTTTTCATAAAATAAATGATTGATTTACTCTAAATGAAGCATTTTCTAATTGTTTTTTTACACTTCTAGCCTATTTCTTTTTTAGGTTTTTGATGTTTAGAACCAGTGTTTGTGGAAAATAACCTACTGCCAGTTGGAAAAAAATGATGGTCTTCTATTTCTCCTGTTTAATTCGTGTGTGGTTTGCGTTGGAGTACATAAATGCTGAGAGGTTTGTATACAGTATATATATTTAAATATATATAGTTGGTGATATATGTTTTCTACATATGAAGGCAACAGTGAGGCAGAGCAGAGAAGTGAACATTGGTCATGGGACATAAACACTTACCATCATTCCAGAGTTGATGTAAACAAGAGGCCACTGATTAAGCATCAAAGTGAACTGAACATTGAACGTTGCTGTTTTTATGGTCATTGTTCCATGTCACATTGTTTTCTAATAATTATTGTAACAGCAGCATGGGAATGCCTTACTCTTATTGTCCTAAAACCTTTTAAAGTGCAAAGAATATGACTTTGTTCATTACAGAATAATGAGAAAAAGTTCCCATCTGGTAGGTCATTCAGATCTCTTATGTTTAGTCAATGATAGGATCGTTTTTCATTATAGGTTTACATACAGCACAGTACAGTACAGTACAGTACAGTACAGTACAGCACAGCACAGTACAGTACAGTACAGTACAGTACAGTACAGTACAGTACATTACAGTACAGTACAGTATTGAAGGTGCCAGATTTATGATAGCAGTCAGCATGAACTTATTCTCGGTGGTCTGGATTCATCTGTGTTGTGTTATTGTGCATACTGTAATGTAAATCATTTCCAGACCGGAGGATAAGTGTCTGAGGGGATTAAAAGTTGTTACCTTAAAGTTTCAGGTAGATGATGGTGAGTTTAACTCAAACATGGGTGATATAAGCTACAAGAGCTAGTATTGTCCCCTGGAAAATCTTTTACTTATGAGGTACTGATCTAAATAGCTCAGGGAAATTAAAAATGCACACCGAACAAAAGCTTGTGACTCAAGAGGGCACCAGTTTGGATCCCCTTGGTGGTGCCACTGGATTCCGTACATTCAAGATAAATATACAGCAAAAAAAAAAAACAGTCAGTGCAGCAAAATTTAATTTGAGTTTTGATTAAACACAATGTGATTCAGTACAACAAAGCAAATATCCACTTTGTTAAGATTATTAACAGTTAACAAAACAAAATAAGGCGTAGTGTAAAATTTAAAACTTGCCCAGAAGCAGATGTTTCACTTCAGCAGGAAGCAGTAAAATGTTTTTTTTTCTTTTTTGAACAATGAATAATATGATAACATGTCATAAAAGGGATTTTTATACTGTATAAATGTGAAAAATATATTTTCTGATTGATATTTGCATGCTGTTGTAAACAAATGTTTTTACTGTAATAACTGACTTATGTGTCTAAAGTTTTTGTAAAACAGTAAAGGACTAATGTCAAAAAGCTTTATTAAAAACCCAGTTCACTTTGCCTCCTTATGATCTTCTCCCATGTTTACAGGATGTACTAAAAGTATGGAAAAGGTAGTTTGGTCAAACAGTGAGTTATTGTGAGTTTAGCTGGAGAAAACAGGATATCATAGCTCAGCTTCCATTGTCCTCTGCTGAAACTGTCAGCGACTATTTTCAGCTCGTAAACTGTAACGTTGAATTGATGGTGCATTTGTCCACGATGTGTAATTACTTTTAGGGGAACCGGTCCTTTGTGTGTCTATTGGGGGAATGACGCAGTCCATTGTCTGTGTTTTGGATTTCCATCTGGTTATGGAGAAAAGGTCATGACATGACTGGGTAACATCCTAACTGTGATGAGGTGACCCATTTATTTTATTTTTTTTATCTCCCCTTCAGAAGCTAAACAAAGTGAAAAGGCATCCATCTTACTGTAGATTCTTGATTACGCTCTGTTCCAGAGTTCAAACTTGAAACTTGGCTCATTTTAAACCCATCACTGCATGTCTAAGTAAGTCATATCTACCACTATGATGAAGGGAAGCCTTCAGATGCACTGATAGTAAACAACTTATCTAAAAAAAAAATCAAATACTGCCTTGTGCATTCCATAAGAGAGAGGCCGGCTCTTTTTGTTGGAGATCGGGGATCATTAAGGACATAGACTGTTCAGCAAGAAGGAGGTTTTTGTTTATGAAAATGACTTCAATGTGGCCTTTGTGAGTGAGGCTGCTGGGAGGGAGAATTATTCTGAGTCTTTATCTTTCACTTTGTTGCCAGTGTGGGCACGAAGTGGTCATTTAGATTTTTAACAAGGGTCTTTAGGCATTCGCTGCCCAAGCAGGCTGTGGTATGGATGTGTAGGTGGAAGATGGCGAAAGTTATAGGAGCAAAGCGTCACAACTGAACTGAGCCGTTTTGAGAGAAGGACATTGAGTGACCTTGTTGCCTGTCAACACAAGTGTGCTGAACAAGTATTTGGATCAACCTGTTTTGAGCTACTGTCTTAATGCATCTTGTTAGAATGTGCCAAAAATTAAATAAATTTCCTAAACAAGCTGATCAATGTCTTCTTGCAATCTTGCAAGTTTAATTCTGACCAAACTAAGGAGCTAATAGTTTGCACAGCAGCAGCACACTGCCAGAATAACCTTTCCAACATGGCTTTAAAAAGCAATTTAACAATTCCTAATTGTCCCCTGCTGTGTTACAAGTATTATCAATTGAATATTTTATTTTGCCTCCTGTGAAGTTTTTAATTTTGAACAATTTTGTCTCCAAGAATTTAATTATTGAAACCAGAGCACCAAATCTAAACTGTCCCATTTGTGTGGGACTTTATTTTGAAACACATGGACTTCATTTTGTCATGATAATGCGTCCAGCTATCTCCGCTGGCTCCAAGCTGCGACTCCTCTGACCTTTAAGATGCTGTGACGGATTTCTTTGATCATGCCATGTCCATGCTGACCCCTGGGAGGAGGGGGGTCTGTTTGTGTCTTTGTATGCTTGTGTCATGTCTAACACAGATCAGCCCTGTGATGGTGGGTGGTTTGGTTGGAATGTAGACATCTGAAGACGAATTGTCCCTGCAAGCGGCTGGACTAGCCCCCTTTCTCTTTGCCGCAGAACTGTCCGATATGTATAAATGTTCGTCGTGACTCATGTGAGCCACATCTGAAACATCCCCCAGGCACAACAACTGTGCAGACAGCAGTGTGACAATCATCCGCTTAGCTTCAACGGAGCCGCTGGTATAAACAAAAAAGTGCATTCACAAACCGCAATACGCACAAATACAGCTGTTCACACCAAACAGCACAAAACTGTTTACTCCCGCTGCATTTTTAGGGGTTACACAAGGAGAGTCGCTGGGTTTAAGCAGAAATACTGAAAAGCAACATGTTGTAATTCTGCGGGTATGTGACATCCTGAACTCTGACCGAACAGTTCATGTCTAACCTTTGTGTTGTCTGATTTGTGTCTGACAGGGTGGGAAGAAGAACAGCGGCCCGTGTGGAGGAAGAGACTGCAGCGGAGGCTGTAAATGCTTCCCAGAGAAGGGTGCCAGAGTGAGTCCCAAACTTTACCTTCTGTTCTAAACAGCTCAACAAACATACCACTCTTTTTTTTTTTACTCTTTTGTTTCCCCCTTTACAGCCTTGTTAACCAGCTCTCAATTCTCAGCTTAAAGGATTAAATAAGGCCATAATTGCACATGACTTTTAAATTATTCAGTCTTGGAATCATGTGAAAACACTATATTATCCTTCAGTTTAGAAGTTTTTTATTATAGCAGGCACATAGTAGCGTTGGTGAGGGTGGGCTGGGGTTGAAATTCAGCCCAGGAGCTTGATTTGAAGAGACCTTTTAACCCATTGCACAAAGAATGCAAGTGGAACCATAATAACATATTTGATTTACAGTATAAAAACAGCTTTTTCAACAATCAAAACAACTGTGTATGTATGTGATTAATTGAACCTGACAAATGGAAAGCTGTGCTCCTGGAAGTTAATAAAATTAAACATTTTTTTGCTTATACATCAATTAAACATTCTTACAGCCAAAGTGATGACATTTAAAACATTAACCTCTGTTTTTCATAAAAAAGAAAAAAAAAAAAAGGTCACAGTGGAAGAAACGTGTGGAGTGTTTGAGACCCATTAGGGTGATAAATGGAAGACAAAAAAAGAATGCTGGTTTTAAATCAGACATAGACTAAACATCTTGAGATAAGCTTAGAGTGAGTAACCGACGTTCTGCACGCTAAAGCTTGTGTTTTGATTCAGTCGCGTGCTTCATCAGATATTTAGGGTTAGTTTTCACTTCTTAAAAGTTGGGTTTTTTTACTCCCTGACTGCGTGTTTAATTTCAACAGTAATTCACCCCAATTTGAACTTTTATGGGTGTTTTTTCTTATCTCTTATAAAAAAGTATATTAGTGATTCATCGATCCACATTTTTTCACTTCCGATCCGATACCTGAAATTTTTTTATATCTGCCAATAAAAAATACCAATACTAAAATCCAAACAAGCTAAATATAACACATTTCACAGACACCATTATCACTCCGCTCAGGAATCACTTCTGGAGTCATTTCAGCAGACAACATTACAGCACAGACACAACTCATGGATTGGAAATGTCTCCATGTTGGATCAAAAAATTCTGATCTGTTAATTATGTTAGTATCAAAGATAGATACTGGATCAGATTGGCCCCATCCCTAGGTGAAATGTGTTTACCTGTAGTATTATAAATAAAACCAACTTTGCTGGTTAGGGTGAGACAACCTAACAACCAATCAAGCAGGTTTATTCTATAATTTGACCAAATTACAACAAAATGTTTACACATTGCACTTTTAAAACCATTAACTTATCCAAATGTCTTTTCTGACAAGTTCTTGTTGTTCTGAAACCAACAAACTTTTAATACATTTCATTTGTTCTTAATAGTCAGAATTTCTAAGTTCCAAGTCAAAAATTTTACTTTAAACACCTTCAAAAGTTACAATTTTGTCCTTAAAAAGTCAAAGGTTATCATGAAGACAGCCTCAGGCATAAAAGATCACAATAACTGCAATAATAAACTGTTGATTTTCAATTCTGTTGTTTTTAAACTGAATAAATCACAGAAATAATACTAGAACGGTTCACAAAATCCACAGTTTACTTTGGTTTTAATTAGTTGTTGATGAACATCTAATGATTACTTGTTGACATCTTCATAAAAAATCACCCACTGGTTCATGAGATATTTTGCCTAAAGACAAACAGTAACTTTAACAGTTAATGCCAAGGTTTACAACATTGATTTTGTGTATATATGTGTGCTCATAGCATGTGATTCTAATCACTAGCAGCTACTACCACACCAAATTCAGAGTTCAATGTGAACAAATGACAGAATTAAAAACATTTTTGTGTTTGCTGAGGTTGCTCAGCTATATGTAGGGTGGCCATTGATTTGGATATTTGATTTTGTACAAGTTTTACACCAGACACTCTTCCTGATGCATCACTCACCATTTATTCAGAATTGGGACCAACGCAATAAGTACAGGAAGAATAGAATGTGATTATTTTAATAAGCTGATAAAACATTATTTGTTTATGTGGTATGTCCCCAAAAAAGAAGGCTAGAGCAAATTCTCCAGATAATGAACTGATTCATTTCCTTTTTTACCCCTCTCTTATCTTTGATAATACTTGTGGGAACCATAACTGACTCATGTCTGCTGTTAGATGTGAAGTCAGGGACTAAAACTGAGTCTTATAAAACTCTCATGCAAAACCGGTACATATGGCTCCTGAGGGAGATGTGCCTCAGAGAGACAGAGGTGAAGACAGGAATGTCCTTCAAACTGTACTTGGGCCTGCGCTGAGAATTGATTGGAACAACTTAACAGTGGGTCTGACCTTTGAAGAGCTCTTGTATACAGGAAACAAAATTCAGACAAGCCGAGTGAGGAAGTTCTAACATTCCACGTCTGAAGGACACACATATCTCATGATGTGCTCATTAGAAGGCAGCTTTTTTCTTACAGATTATATTTCTAACAGCTTCTCTGTGTCAAGCAGACACAAAAAACCCATTTTTATTCAATTATTGGGATAATGATAATGTATTCCTTTATCTATTAAAACTGAAAATCACTGAATTTACATGTTCTATTCAAGATTAGTTTGTAAATTATACATTCCTGTTTTTTTATGTTGCTTTTTGCTTCTGATATACAATGCAGCTTATAGGGTAGTTTTTAAAATGTACTATAGAACGTAGATTAAAGGGGCAATATCATGTGGAATCAACTTTTTTGAGTTTTATATCATGTTATAATGTTATCCTCTCATCAAAAACATGCACAGAGTCTTACTTTGACTCACAGAGGCCAATTTTAAGGTGTTTAGAAACAGCTATGATGAGAAGTCAAGTTTATTTTCTATTTAAACAGCATTTAAATATTAACTGAAGGTGACATAGTTACTTTATTATGGTATAAAATTTAAATATATGCCTGAGAAACGCATAATATTGCCCTTTTAACTATAATATTATCATTTATTTTTGCTGCAATTATTATGTTAATTATGTCTTTATGACTTTATGACTGATGACTTTCCCAGTCTTTTAATGAGGTTTTGATCAAAATATTTTGACTTAAAAAGTTTTGCTTTAAATTTTGGCTGGTCTGTTACGTTATGGTACCAAATCATAATAATGTCTTGAGTAGTTTGTTGTTGTGCTTTGTGTGGGGCTTTTAAAAAATGTGAAAAAGTAGTGAAGAGTAGGACAAAATAAGACGTATCTAGACTAAAATAAAATTACCCATTTACAAACTAGAACAAAAATTTTGGCAAAGACCTGAAACAGAACCTAGAACACATCTTATGCTTTTGTTGGTTGCTAGTTTGATGTCAAAGACCTTTAGAAAACTTATTGTTGGTGCTAAAGTAATATTTTACTACATTCTGTGTTATCTATGGTGTTTTATTAAAGATTTGATCAAAAAACATCAGAGTTGGAAAACTTAACGAACAAGAAAACACTTAACTGGACTGAAGATAAGTTTACAAACAGCCAAAGTCTGAAGAAAAAAAAACTAATATAAAATTTCATAAAACCTGTGGAACTAGTGATCAAGACCACGTTACATGATCAGGAAAAGGTCAGGGTCCCTGGAAGCAAAATAACAAGAAATGAGTGAAGACTTCTGCACAGTGTTGCGCATTTGGAACGCCACATGGATCTTCACAGATGTGTTTATCTGTTCTCTGTTGTGTCTCAAGCGAGGAGTGTTCTTAATGTTTTCCTGGAGAAGAATCATAGTGATGAACTCACGGGAGCAGTCACTGGAAGGGTCAGGCTGATCCTGTGCAGATGTCCAGATTAGCTGGGACTGCGTCCAGCTGTTGCAATGAGACTGAGATTTAATTGGAGCAAAGTGACCACAGTCAAGAGAGTCTGATCATTGGGTGGGAATCATTACGTTTTTTTCTTAATGTAACTTGCAACAATATCTACAAGGACATGTATAAATGTAACCACCACATTTATAAAAATGTTGTCTTGATTCTCTAACCAGCAACATTACAGTTATCCGCTACGGTTGTCAGCACCACCATTTTTCTGAGAGAAAAAAGGACTGAATGAATAAACCAAACAGTAGCCAGACACGCCACGATGGCTGAAGAACAGAAGGGCCTATTGAGCTGGAACAGACACCATTTTCCTCTGGGTTTTAGTTGCGATTCAAAATTTCTTTTGTTGCGCAAGAAATCAGTGGATGTGGATTTAAAGAAAAAGGGCTTTTGTAACATAATGGGAGGAAAAGTAGGATTGATGAAGTTATGTGGATTCACAAGAAACCCCGTGATGTAGATACAGATGCATTAAAAGTGAAATGAGTCTTAGGGAAAGAGACTGGAAGAATGAAGCAGATTGTTTGGTGGGGAACAAATATGTTAATTTTATGGGTCCTCTGCTTCATGGATCAGAGCTGAGACTGTTTAATGCTGTTCTGCAGAAAACACCCGTTTCTGTAGGGTGCACCCTTCTAAAGCCTACTTCTACATCATTACTGGATTTGTAATAAAACAAGTGAGGTGGAGAAAGCTGAGTTGTTCAAAGGGCTTTTTTGTAGCTGAGAAACAGTTCTTTACAAACAAAGTAAGGTGAGGTCTAAGCTTTAAGACTCATTAGTCCTGTAATGTTGGTGTAAAACCTGTGTGGTTTCTGGAAAACTGGGAAACATGAGAAAAGAATCATGGGGCAGCTTTTCTGCAGGAAGCCTTTCCGTCAGAAAACATTCCCAGGCACTAGCTGTTTTATAAGAGATCAGTAACAGTGATCCTGTATACGGATGAGATCATGCTCTATTTTTATTTGATTTTTTTTTTCAGCCAAAAAAACACGAAGAGAAAAACAATCTGTAGGAAAGAACCATTATAGACACTGTGCAGATAGGGAGATGGTGCTGTTTCTATTATGGGAAATGCTGCCACAGCTGATGCAGGACAGGACATGACACAAGTCTTAGGAAGTAAAGTACAATGACAACCCACTGATCCACTGATCCATTGATCTTTTTGTTTCCTAGTCTACCTCTGTTTATGTTGGAACCCGGTAGTGTTTGCCCAGTGCTATAAAAGGCAGAGATTTCCTTGTTCCATAAAAACATGTTCATACCAACAATCTGAATGAATATCTGTCAAAAACAGACTGAGAGCAATGCTGTTGGATTGGTTAGAATAGAAGAAAAAAACCACCTGACGTTTGCTCCAAATGTTTTCAGGTTTGAACCTTTGTTTTCCGATTATATGATGTTTGAACCCCTTGATTTTTAGAGACCCTTTTAAATTAAATGACTTCTCTGGAATCTAAAAGTCATCCGGAGGAAAGATGATCTTTGTTGAGTCATGGCAAAGTTTTCAGGTGTATATTAAGTACGCAATGAGCTCTCCATCATGTGTGGTAGAGCTAGATAGGACCACCATCATTTTGAGAAGTCACAAATCTTTTACAGGCAAAGTGGTGGTGGTTCATCATTTAGTGGTAGAATATCGGGGTTTGTGATGGAGCGTGGTGGTTGTGTTATCATCAGCTTATATGACCCTGCATGGCTTCGTCATGAAGATTTTAAAGGAGGACTGGTCACTTTGACCTTATGACTTGACTTTGATTGTGTTTGTAAAGGTTATGGAAACAACTTAAAACACCACAGGGATAGAGAGGTTTGTTCAACATAAAGTTAGAACCAGTTTGAGTATTTCTGTCCAGGGAATTAAATTATGGAATAATCTGGAAGATGACGTTAAAAATGCCAGATCAATGTGTATATTTAAAAGAATGATAAAGGTTAATTTGTTGGAGAAATATGTATGATATAATGTACAAATTGTTGCTCAAGAAGGAATTAAACCTTTATTGTTTTTCTTTTATTTTTTGTACTTTTTTGTAAATTGAAGATTATTTTGATTGAATTTATTTATTTGAGAAAAAAGGGGCAGAAATCATTATTTTTTTCTTCTTCTGCTTCCTTTCATTTAATTTATGATTTGTATGTTTTTTTGTTTTTTGTTTTAAACGAATAAACTTTATTTTTAAAAAAAAACTTAGCACAGACCTGTGGCTGTAGGATCTTGCTAGCATAATTTGATATTTTTGTACATACTTTAATTTTGATGAGGTCCAAAACTGTTCATACCATGGCAGAAGATCATCTTGGGTACCTAGACATAAATCTGAAACGGATTGGTAAGTACTAAGACAATAGTAGCCTCTTGGTTTTCTCAACACTGAACAAAAGTTCCCAAATTCAGTACAATCCAGTCACGTTCTATTAGGTCGTGTAGGCAGGGCCATCATCCAGTGTGAATGACACACAGATGCGGAAATCTAAATCTGGTTTTAAGCATCTACAAAACTTTCACTCTTTACCCAATTTAAGCTCAATTTTATCTAAGACATCTAGGGACAGTCTTGATGTCCATTAGATGTCTTGTCATCCCTAAAACCCACATGACAAGATTTTTCTGGCATGCCATCTTAAAACCGTGCCATCATAACCAGACTCTTGGCTTTTATCTGGTTGAGAAACCACTCCCCATTCCAGATGTCAGCCAGCAGTACCAGCTTGACACCAGATCTGGTCCACACCTGTCTGCTATGGGGAAATGTTCTATAGGAAAATAAAAGTAAATAAACATTAGATGAAGTGGGGAATTCAAAGTCTAAACCCTAGTCCAACCAATCTGACTTGAACCTTGTAAAATCAGATGAAATGTGAGTGGGTGGGAGGGTATGGAAGTAGCAACTCTCTGCTATCATTACAACGATGGAAGGGAGGGTTTTCTCCTCCTGGAACTGCTGGAAAGAGGAATTCAGCAGGAATGTCAGGTTGGCAAAAAGCTGTGTGAAAACTAAAACTGGATTTAGAGGAGATGTCAGGGAAGATAATTGAACTGTCTGACAGAAAACAGTTCTTTATGGCATTTTTAAAACTAGGTCAGGAAAATTAGAAAATGTTTTAAACAATGAAAAAATCTTTCCAATGAACCCTTATGGGAATATCTGACAAGAATATTTACACAATCAACAAATTGAGACAGAATAGGCTTAATAATTGATAAAAGAACATGACAGGCAACAGTTGTAACTGCTGTATTTAGTGTAAATATACGATATTCAAATGTGTGATGGGACAGTCAGCTTTAGGATCCTTTTGAAGCTAAGAAATATGTAAAGTATATGAATCACATTTTTAGTTGCCATGGTTGTTTTAATGAGCATTTCCCCACCCACAAAACAAAACAAACTACATTTAGTTATTTGTACCCTTCCATTAGCTGTGTTTTGATTTGTAGCTAATATCTGGAACGTTCCTGCTGAACAGCAGCTTTTTAAGCAGGTCACAGAAACTTGGGGAAAACATCTTCAGCTTCTGGAAACGACAACGAAAATCCTGAAGTAGGACCAAAATTTAAAAAAAGATTAATAAATTCTTAATTGATCCCCAATGGAAATTCAGAAGATCAACTGCTTGTTTAAAAACATTCACTCAAGTAAAATGTTCCCAACATGCAAATATGAAAAGTCGTAACATTTTAAAACAGTTTAATAAATGCTAAATCTATTTTAGAAGACTCTGTCCTTTAAAACTGCCTATGGTGAGCAGTTAGTGTGCGGGATAGTGACTTTCTACAAAAGTGGTCAGTGTTCTCTGACCAGTCCAGTTTGTCGAAATTACAGATTGTTGAGGGTCATGATACAGGTAAACACCCGAAGGTGGTGTATGTATGTACACAGTAACTTTATATACCAGTGTACTTTTATATTCACATACGTTTCTCATTAAAGCTTTCAGCATCTTATTTACTTCATGAACTTGAACCTTATGTAGCTTGAAAACAAAATTTAGAGAAATGCTATGCAACATGTTTCTTGGGTTATTTTTGTTTTTAAACAGCCACTAATGAGAACCATTTATTTCACTGCGGTTTTCAATGGGAACTGTCAGAAACTCCTTCTCATGTGGAAACTAAAACCACTTTTTATATTCAGCTTTGCAGGCCATAACTTTTTATTGGTTAAACAAAACAGGTTACAATGGTACCATTGTACCAAACTTTTGTTTGTTTGTTTTTTTCTTGAAACTGATGTTTTATTTTAGGCAACATAAGCTGCATCTATTTGGTGCTTAATAACCTAAAGAAAAACAAACACAATGATCACTAAGCACAATAAATATTATAAAATAGCATCATATTACACCAAATCTTTTATTGTTCAGCCTCAGAAATATATATATATATTGCTGCAGCTGTAAAGTTAAACTGTGAAGTTTCACTTGCTGTTCTTCACTAAGCTATGGTCCAGTTTAAGACATTTTGAAAGTTTCTCTGCTTCAAATTTTAAGATAATTGGTGGCTGTTTAGGAACAAGAAGTCTTCTGATGGTGTGGACAAAAGACAACTTCTTTTTACGGTTCACTCTATGAAATACACACAGGTTTGTTTTTATATTCCTGTGGGGACTGTAGATTGACTTTCATTCATTTTCTAGTAATTTTATAACCTAACCCTGATCATTTACCCTAAAATAACCTCACAGATACCTCCCTGACCCTAAAACTAACCTAAACTCAATTCACATCTTGGTCCTAAACCTAACCCCACCTATACTGATTTAGATATAATCAAGGTTCAGTAATTTCTATAAACATTAGGTATAAACGTAAAGTCATATAAGAAAATTATAAGTCAGACCCCAACTTGTGATTTCAAACAATGACAGCTTTGAACTAATATGATTCAAAAAGCTATCTACAACAGGTAAGATATTAATTGCTCATATTCTTTCCACAGAACCCATCTTCTGGGGCAGCTCTACTTGGGACTGGAGCGTTTTAGATTTGAGTTCCTCGCCAAGTCTTTATATTCACCTTCAAACAGGGGTCAACTGCAAACAATAAATTCAGCGGGCAAAGTTCAGAAATTCAGCTTTTGTCCTTCACAATCTGAAAACAAAAATCCATTCAAAATAAATAAAATGACAAGAATTTCAAGCAGTAAATCTAACCCAGAAAAAACATCTGTCACGTGAGAGCAGAAAGTTGAAAATTAGCAACAATATTTTCTGAAAGAAAAGAAAATTACCTGTTTAGACAGATGGTGAAAATGTGAATAAAACGTGGTGATTTTGTCTTTGTTCAGAAATATTTGCCGCATCAATGTTGACCTCGTCTCCCTTACAGTAGGAAGACATTTGCCTGGTGACACAGTTGTTTAGCATTTCTTCTTGTGTGTATTTAGACCATAGACAGTGACCTTGTTCACTGATTATATTATCATCATGCCAAAGCTCATGGTGTGTGGAGGCAAGTTATATGAACAAAGATCAGGATGAGCTGCATTCACACCTCTGTGAACTTAAGCTTTTTTATTACATTACAAAGTATTGTTAAGGTAATTTCTTCTCCCATTTAGGAGGAGGTTTCTTTGGGGTTTTCTGATGAACATCTGTCTCCCTGCATGTTTTATTGTAAAACACACTCAGACATACGGTACATCATGTCTAATCACTGTTAAATCTGTGTGGAGTGCTGGGTAAACAAGGTGTTAGCGCTGTTTCACATCCTGGGGCATTCGGTTCGTTTCATTTGCAGTCAGGAAATGTTGAGGAGTTGAAGGGAGGGCTGAAAGTAAAACGTGAGCTTTTCCCCTCATACAGTACTGAGTAAAACTTCTTTTTGCATTTAGACATGAGATTTGATGAAGGAGTTGTGCAACGTCTGTTTTGTTATTGTGCAGCTGAAAATATTTTCATAAATATATTAGGGGAAACCCCAGCTATAAAATAAGAACAGGATAAAACAGTGATTTAGTGAGAGAGTCGGTCTTCCAAACTGATTATAAATGTCCATTGTAAGTGGATTTGCAGTTGCTGCCACATTTCTGTGTGGGAAAATAACAAACTGCTCCAAGATGCCAGACTCAGTGATGGGTTTAGTCAGCTGGATGGGTTTTCAGATTCAGAATGAGATCCTGAGGATTACATGGGTAACTTTGGCACTAATATGATTGGCTTATTTCCATCTCAGTCATGGCTGAGATCACAGCTGGATATTTAACTGTAAGCCCCTCACAACCACGTCTATTGCTTTATCTTGTCGTTTTTATCACCTGCTTTAAAAAAATCAGGCAATAATGTTTTTGCCTGTGACTGCGTGTTTGTTTGTAGTGTTATTAAAATATCTCATGAACTTCTAAAATCATTTTAATTTAACTCACAGAAAAGAATTGTCAAACGGCTACAGCTACAACATATTAACTTTTGGAGTCAACTCAATTCAAGATGGCCGCCGCAGCAAACAAAAAGAATAATTTTAACTTAGTCCATTTTTAAAGATATTGAAACAAAATTTGATCTGAATTCAACAGGGTTGTCAAAAACTCCAAGGCAAGGATTAATTTTGCAAATGTTACATAACAAATTATTCTTACAGAAATTCAAATGACTTCTTACAAATTATGTTTTATGTAGCATTCAGAACATATACATTATAACCTAAAAGATAAAGAAGAAATGTTAATTTTAGAAAGACACATCATTAGCATTTATTTTGTATGCCTTACTTCAACTTTTTAATTTATTATTGTCAGAATCTTCAAAACATTTGATCACAATTCAGCCAATCAAGTAAAAAATAATAAATAATAAAAAATATGATTAAAGTTGATTCTCTGTTGCTTTTTCTACACCAAAATTAAAGATTCTGAAAAATTCAAACTTCATTTTCTTGGCTTAAAGGGTGGCCTGCTGTCAGGAGAAGAATGCATTTAATACAGAGACTAAAGGAGAAACCATAAAGCTATTTTACATTTATAGTATTACCTTTGAGGCCAGAAAAAGGACTTGAGTTTGACATGGGCTTTACAATTACTCCTTAGAAACCTTTTTTTTTCTGCGTCACCATTCACTGTGGCTCCTGTGGCCTGTCAATCTCTGAGTATAACTCACTATATACTCAAAGACTGATTTGTGTTGGTTAAAATTTTAAACAACTAATATCAGCCTATGAAAACTGTGTCCAACACTGGCGATGTCTTCACTGAAGATCATCTACTGGAAACCTGTTTTGGACGTATGATGTTAATGATTAGATTGAAAATATGACATACTACCTGCCTTTCCATTAACCATGAAAATGCACAAATTAGAATTTTGAAAATAAATTTGCTCAATGGAAACACGTCAATTTAGAAAAAAAACTTACATTTTTCGACAAAATGTTTTTGCGTTAGGATGAGGTGGTTTTTTGGCCGCATCAAAATTGGTGTATTTCGCAAAACTGCAATGGAAACACTTTTTTCTCATCACGTGAGTCACGTGATCAAGAACCGGCTGTTTCTACTGGTGAAAAGACGAAGAAGAAGATGACAACAGGAAGTAGTAATAAAATCACTAAAGTTGTAAAAGAAAGTATTAAACTCACCGACTACAATTTCCCAAAAACGCAGCATACGTATCCGCTCAAAAGTATAAGGGTCTCGTCGCTCGAAAGCCTCGCTAAGACGTTGACGTCTCCTCTGATGGTTGATGATGAGCTCTAGTGTCATGGTAGCAGTATGCATGATTGTTTACATCTGTTGCCGCCATGTTTTTAATGATGTATCGCGAGAACAAGCGTATTCATGACTTTAATAGCATTTCTTACTTAATGGAAACACAATTGCAACACTGTATTTTTCGATATCAGCAGAATATTGACAAAGTTTTGCGCACATTTGCAACGGAAACGCAGCTACAGTGTATGAGTAACTAATTCATGACAGCATTTTCACAAGTTGGCATAAAACGTTATGGTGTGACAGAGTCTTTATGTTCTTATATTTACTCAGCGCGGTTGAGTGGAGTCACTTAACACAACTTAAATTCAACAAATTATTTTTTTAGTGTAATTTACTACCTTTGTTCTTCTGGGTGTATTAAACATCACAAATCTGCTTTTCTGAGAACGTTTTTTTTTTTTTTCTTGGTACCCTCATGCTGTGTGATCTGCAGTATGGAAGCTGTAATGGTGTTTAAACAGCTGTGATAAATGTCACCGTGGGATTACAGAGGGGACACACCTCTATATAGACCTCATTACAGACATGCAAACAGGCTCACAGGTGGTTGATCTCTGAGGAGAAGGCAACACCTCTTTGAGACTGTGCGCCAAATACTCTCTTTCACACACACACACACACACACTAACGCTGCAGCTGTGTCCTGCTTAGGCTCGGACCCAACACTTGAGAGGTCTCATGCCTCTGACGTGAGGCAAGAGCACAGGTGTCAGGCCCCAGAGACTCCTGGGATAACTGGAGGTGCAGACTGTTCCTGTTCTCAGTCTGGGATCTCTCCCTCGGGTTTTTGATTTAACAACACGCATCTTCATTCAAACCCTCCCCCGGTCATGACCAGAGCTCTGTCTGTCCTCTTAGTCTGGATGCTGTCAGGTTTCTAGATCGTTCGTGAGCACGTGTGCAAATTAGCTCAAAGTCTAAACACATGCATTGTAATGTAAACTCATCTCAGAGCAGCTGAATCCCTCTGAATCACCAAAGAGCAGCGAGTTTCTGTGAGAAAAGCAAACGAGTGACGTCAGTCTGAATGTTGTCAGGTTTTATTCCTCAGTTTTATCAATTTGATATAAAGTGGCCTTTTAGAAGAAAAGTTTTGAACAGATTATCTAAATGAAATCATAGCATTCTTTGAAAGAATGCATATTAACCACAGTGTGATGCTAAATTTGTATTATGTCGAGAAATGACAAAACTATGAATGAGCATTAAAAAGTGAGTCAGGAAACTCTAAACCTCACATTTAGATGTTTTTGTGACTGTTGCTGGAGGTTTGTTGTTATTGCAACAAACCGAGTATCAGTTCTGTCCTGTGTGACCACGTTTCTTCTTCCGCTTCACCCCCATGGTGTGTTTTTTCTATCCACCCTGATCTGCCGTGATCTTTCCAAATTTTCACAAGGCTCTCAAAGTTTTCAGAACGCTGACCTTCCTGACTGCAGAGAGGGACTCCAAACCCACTTTAATACAGATCTAAACATCATCTACAGATGTTTATTTACTCTGCAGAGTCCTCCTCAGGGAATCCAGACTGCCCTCTAAGTGAAGCCCCTCTGGCCCTGTCTCTAAACCCAATAATCCTCCAAATGCCCCTCCGGGATGTGGAGTTGGAGGGGCGACGCTGGGCTCTGTTTCCCCTCTGAGCATCATGCATACGGGATGCGACGCTCCAGGAAATGAGTCCTGGAAAAATGTGTCCAAGAAAAACAAATAAGATAGGTCGCAGAGCAGCGGGGCCGAATCCACCAAAGTTTTTTGAGTTTCTTCATGAAGTGTTTCTGTTTCCTGCATTTGCTTTTTTTTTCTTGTCTTTGTTTATCTGTTCTTTGTTCATTCAAGCCCTGTTTCAAACTCGTTCTTATTTGTTTTCCTCATATCACAACTTTTTTCTTCTTTTGTTCCTCTTTGTTCCATCACACAGTCTTCATTTCTCTCTGATTTGTTCTGTAGACTCTACAGAACAAATCAGGTCAGAGCTGTTCAGAACTGCTGACCTGTTTTCACAAATGACTCCCAGAGTCAAAACAAGTTGTTTTTTTCCAACACCATAAAGAAATGCTACAGTTTCCCAAAACTAACGTAAACAATTTCACTTTTTATTTCTGCCCACCACTAAAACAGGATTGTGTCTGCCTGTGATTGTTTGCATGTATGCAGTAGTACTCTGTTAGCAAAATATCTCATGTGCCACTGGGAGGATTGTAATCTCACGCTCAGAAAGTAATCACTAGATGAATATTATGGTAAGAAACTTTCAATTTATTGACATTAATTTTCAAACCAATGCATTTAATTTCAAAGTATGCACATACAGATTTAATTTGAACATTTTAAGTTCAGTTTCTGATGGCATAGTTTTCTTTTCTCATAGTTTTTTCTCATCTTCAACTCATTACCTTTTAGAGTCAAACTGACTCCAGACGGCTGCCACAGTAATCAGCTTTAGGAAAAACACAAATTGTTATAGTTCAGTCAGTTTTGCAGGTAGTGAGAAAAGGTTTTGTTTCGACATCTTCAGCACTCAGTCTGAGCGCAGATTGAGTAAAATCTCACACCAGGTGTGTTTTTACTTTCAGAATTTGACCAAAATAGCTGTAAAACTGTCATTTTTCAAAATGGACAGGTGATTTTTATTTACTCTATAATTCTGCCATGTGCGACAGCTGGCAGTGTGCAATACTGAAGGACTGCCATGCATTTTATTTACATTTTTGCAAAAATGTCTGAGCATTTGGGAGATTTGCGACAAGTAGAATTATCTGATCTTTTGTAACATTTTTCATTTATTACACATGACTACAATAAGTTTAACAAAGACTTTGCAAAAACATCCTTTAATAGTTTTATCCGATATGACAAAGGTCATTTTTACTGTCTTCTTTCATACAGTTAGTTTCTGGTCAACATCTGTGCATTTTTATTTTTTTTTTTGCAGCTGCAGACATAAATAATATAGCTTATACTGCCCCCTGCAGGTGACATTTTGACCTTCTGCACATGTAACCAGAGTTGTCAAGTAATGAATACAAATACTTTGTTACTTTACTTTAGTAGAAATTTTGGTTATGTATACTTTACTGGAGTAATTATTTTTAAGCCAACTTTTTACCATTACCATTTTCATGCAATGACAGATACTTTCTACTCCTTACATTTTAAAAATCCGAAAGGTCTTTCATTTCACTCTGACTTGTCTTCATTCTGACTTTTCATCATTCAGAAAAAATAAATATATATACTGTATATATATATATTACATCCAGGATAAGGTGAACTGCAGAGAAAACAAACATTGCAGATTTATGCTGCCTATGAAGATGATCATGGTAGACATAGGTAGTTTAGTGTTTCCCAAATTTTTCAACAATAACATTTTATCATATTTTATGTTATTATATTATGTAATTAGTGATTGTGTTGCCTTTAGGAAAAAGTTATATATATTTTTTGAAGGCAGGTTTGCGTGCTATTTTTTCCTCCCAACATTACTTTTACTTTTATACTTTTAAGTACTTTTATAACCTGTTTTTTTACATATTTACTTGAGTAAAAAGCTTGAATTGATATTTGAACTTATTCAGAAGTCTATTTAAATTCTTGTATGAACTGAAGTGCTCTTTAAATACCAAGCCAAATTTCTCCCAAGGGAGACAATTAAAGCATTTTGACTTGACTAGTATGTATACTTCTACTTAAATCATGAATGTGAATATGTTTGACAACTCTGAATGTAATTAATGATAATAACTGAGCCTAATATATATTTACAAGTCAGTCTCTGTCATTTGGAGGAGAATTGATTGTCTTGTAAATCTAAAAACTCCCAAAACTTTTATGTTTATCAGGAACTAGGTGGTTGTCCCATAAATGATGTCAGGATGTAAAACATTTAAACAACTCTGTTTTTTTATCAGGATGTTGTTTTACTAGGAGATAAACACCAAGCGTGCAGACCTCCAAATACACAAGGTTTGGTTATTGTTTCCAACTGTGTAAATAAAGAGATGAACAGATCCTTTTTACTAAAACAGTCCTGGAAGCAGCTGTGGGAGGGTTTGTGGTTTGGCTAAGATTAATATGTGATCACAGTTTGAGTCTATATCCTATTTTAGAGACAAACAGGAGGTTTTATAACAGTTCTATCCATGTTCATTTCAAAGACATGAAAGCTAGTTTTCCTACAACTTTACGCTCTGCTGACCCGCTCTTCATCCTGATGATTAATGTTTTAATAAGGCCTTTTTTTTGTAAACAAATACAAAATGTCCTCCGTCGTCTGCTGGTGTCTGCAGACAGACAAACAGAATAACAGAGCGAGTTTCCGGACTGTTTGTTTATCCGTTTATTTTATTCAACTCTGAGGTCAGAGGTTCCCACATTGAGCTGTGCGTTCCCATCCTGCTCCTGATGGGTCCGTCCCCAGCAGCAGCCGCTCCCCGGGGGGACCGCCAGATTGAATTTATGGTGTCAGACGTGGGGGCAACGCTAAAATTATCCATCATTTTGAAATGAGAAATAAAAACAATCAGGGAACATTTAAGAGGTTTTTTATTGCGAGTTGAGAGGAGGAATTTTCTCAGAGGTTTTTTTTTAAAGAAGCAATATATCATGAATTTTATAGTCATTTCTGCAAACAAAGAATATTTTTGATCTTTGCAAGCATAACGTACAGCAGAAGCTGCTACTGGGTGTGTTTCAGGAGTGAGTTGTTTTTCCTGGCAGAATAACTGTATAATGTAAAGATTTAAAATTAGAGTTTTAATAAACTGCTGCAATTTTTTATGTATTTATTTGGATCTGAGTTGTTTTAAGATTACAGGAATCCACTCTGATCAGACTATCTATTAGCTCTATAATCTGATCAGAAATAAACTCTATTTCTCCCAATTTAGGTCAAAAGGTTATCTAGAACAGGTAAGATAATAAATGTATTACTTTTAACACACAAAAGCTCAGGTTCTCCATTCCTATTTTAACATTTACATAAAAAGGGTATTATTTCCTATCACACTTTGTCTTGACTTACTATTTTGACCAAACGTGGCTCAGTATCTGACGATGATGACGGTCACTTTTAACCCACATGAGACAGGAAAGAAAACCGTAGTGTAAAAAGGCCCACAGAAGGATGTTGGCACTCTGGAGAATGGAGGAGAGGAAATAATGAGAGCAAATAACAATGAAAGAAGCAGAGCTGTGACAAACTGAAGGACAGTTAGAGAGTCTTAGCTCTGAAGAGAAGTGAACATCCAGGGTCTTACTGAATCTGACCACTTCAGCAACAGTTATAGAGCAAAACAAACTCAGGATCAGCTATAGACAGAGGTAAGCAGAGTATACAACAGTTGTACTCAAGTAAGAGTAAAAATGTATTTTGTAAAGAGGCTACTCGAGTACTGAGTAACTGATCATAACATCTGATTGAATATTTTAAAATGATGTCAGACGGATAAAAAAAAATAGAAAACTGTTTGCAAAATCTGGTATTTTTAAGACTAAAATTAGGACAATTAATACAAATTATAACAGAAGAAACATATTTTCATGTCAGGGTAAAGTACAGTTAGGTCCATATATATTTGGACAGAAACAACATTTTTTTTTCAATTTTAGTTCTTGACATTACTTTAATGACTTTTAAACAAAACATTTCAGATGCAGTTGAAGTTCAGACTTTCAGCTTTAATTCAGTGGGTTGAACAAAACGATTGCATAAAAATGTGAGGAACTAAAGCATCTTTTAAACACAATCCTTTCATTTCTGAGGCTCAAACGTAATTGGACAGATTAAATAATTGTAAATAAGATGTTCATTTCTAGTACTTGGTTGAAAATCTTTTGTTGACAATGACTTCCTAAAGTCTTGAACTCATGAACATCACCAGACTCTGTGTTTCCTCCTTTTAATGCTCTGTCAGGACTTCACTGCTGCGGTTTAAGTTGCTGTTTGTTTGTGGACCTTTCTGTCTGAAGTTTAGTCTTTAACAAGTGAAATGCTCAATTGGGTTGAGATCAGGTGACTGACTTGGCCATTC
>JARVGW010000136.1:17015322-17035825 GCA_031762495.1 Anablepsoides rubrolineatus
CACAAGTGATACTCTTCTGTCTCTTCTAGTCTCTTCTTTCTTGAAGAATGGGCCACATGGCCTCATCCACATCACATATAATATTCTCTTGTGTAATGCACCGAGGGTGTTATGGAAACATTTATTTACCTGGACAGAAACATGAGATTAAAAAAACAAGGAGCATTCCATGAAAGGTCAAAGTGGGTTTATTGCAATTGCAAGGGGCAACATATTCCACACTGAGTAGTGCTTCATAGTATGTGTCCAAGAAGCAGTGTAACACAAACGCTTTAATACAGAATGTGATCAGAGCAGATAAGAACATTCTTTCTTGGTGCTGAAACTGGACCAAGGTCCCAAACAGATCATCTCCAGAACAAATACCAGCCATGTGAGTGAACAATGAGACAAGATGGCATTTTAAAGTCAGTAAAAGGAGGTCACTGACTGGTGAACCTCTGTTTGTGATTACTGTCATTTTGTTGATTATATGAAAACTAATGCACATTCTTTTTGTTTGTCTTGTTTCATTAAGCTGGTCCCCCTGGACCCTCTGGTGAGCGTGGTCCAAAAGGAGAGAGAGGTCCAGTTGGAGACCAAGGTTTCCCTGGACTGCCTGGACATTCTGCTTCTGACTCACAGCAGCAAGGTTTGTGGTCTGTGTAAAAACAATATAGAGATATATATTTAAAAGGCATTTTTTTGTCTCATGTGAAACAGGGAAATTATTATTTTTACAGTGAATTTTTGCTATACAAACTGAATTAAACTGACATAGGTTCATGACACCAAGAACATCATTTGATTTCTATGTTTGTTTTTTGGTTAAATGGAAATCATATCACATTCAATGATAGCTGTTTTTCTAGTTTGTGTGTTAGTGATTTAATTAATGTATCCGGTTTTTACTTTGGGTCTGCATTATTTTTGGCTCCCTGCATTATTTGTTTTAGGAAATGCTCATAAAAGAAAATACTTACTGTCAAATTAATAATGAAGTCATCTTTGAGAGGCATTCTAATTATAATAAACTGATATTTAGGTGATATTTTAGTTAGTTGCTGTAAATATTTAATACCAAGAGAGCTGCACCATCAACCTTTATCCTTTCTCAGTTATTTTAAGAAATCCGAAGTTGTGAAGAAAAACAAAAAACAAAATATTCTGTCGATAACCTCTAAACTAATCTTTGTGTTTGTCAGTGTGGGACTTCGCCCCGTTTGGTTTCAATGGAGAACAAGGAGACAAAGGCCAGCAAGGTGATCAGGGGTGGCCTGCTATCATCGCTGGACCCCCAGGAAATAAAGGACGTCAAGGAGAAAGAGGCCCACCAGGACCCAAACTATCGTGTGAGTAGTAGTTTAAAAAAAACGAAAGCAATGTTTCCCTTCTTTTTAAATATTTCCTCCTCCTGTTTGTTTTTAGTGGAAAAATACTTTGCTGGAGATCCAGGAATAAGTGGTAGGCCCGGCTATGCAGGCGTGAAAGGACATAAAGGTGCTCTAATCATACGTCTTTCCTCTTTTCTCCTTAAAACTATAACCATTTTAATTCTGTAAAATATTTTCTAACGGATGACGTCGTTTGATGCAGGTGACCGCGGAGAGTGTGAGTGCAGGCTTGGAAATTCCAAGCGTGGTTTGCCTGGTCTTGCCGGCGAGCCTGGAGATGCCGGGATGAGTGGAGAATTTGGTGGAGAGGGTGACCCCGGAGACCCGGGGCCTCGAGGAAGAGATGGACAGCCTGTGAGAGAAATCCCCCCGTTAGAAAACAAATGGGAAAAAATGTATTTATTGTTTGTTGTTCTTAATCGTCAGCTCATCGCTCTCACTCGTCTGTGTTGTGTTGAAGGGCTCTCCTGGGTTTGTTGGTGCTCCAGGTCCAAAAGGTCGTAAAGGAAACCTGACCGTTGCCTCACAGAAAGGTGCAAAGTTTATTTTATTTCTTTCTCATCCCTATGAATCTCTATGAGAAGAGCCAATAACCTTTACCAATAACTTTTGTTTGTTGGTTTATGGCATACGTTGGTATATATTTGTTATATTCCCCACAGGATATCCCGGTGACCCTGGAGATCCAGGAATACATGGTTTGTCAGGGGTACCGGGGGCTCCAGGCCCAAATGGTCTTCCCGGTTTCCATGGCAGTCGTGGTCTTCCAGTGAGTTCATCTGTTCCCTCTGTAAAACCGGCTCCGTATCCCAAGTGTTGTCTAATTTCACCTACTTTGCACCTGAGTTTATCTAATAAAAGTATTTTGTTTGTTATTTTTCTTTCTTTGCTGTTTGTGGTTCATAACAGGGCGAAAGACCCTGGGGAGAACAAGGAGACAGAGGGTTCCAAGGGCGGCCTGGTTCACCTGGTGCAGATGGGTTCAGAGGAGAACCTGGTCCAGACATTATAGGCATCAAAGGACAGCGTGGTCTGCCAGGAGACGATGGTCTTGCTGGCTACCATGGAGTTCCAGGAGCACCTGGAAGTCCTGGTAAGAACCAGCTGACTGCCGCGTTTCCTGTTTCTATTCAGTCTCATTTGTTTAGCGCATATTTCTGCTCTCCATATACATTTAGCCTGTTTTAACTTCTGTGTAAGTTCTGCTTTACTTCAAAATCTTCTGTAATCCAGTGCAAAGCTGTAAAGCTGGACCGTACATTAGTGGCTTGGGTTTAAAAGACAAGGAAGCATGGCGACCAGCCACTTCTTTTCCTTCTGCTGTCTAATTAACGCAGGAGCTGCATCCCTTAAACCGGCTACAGCTGAGCTTGTTCGAGACAATGCTTGTGCTTTTGAATAACTCTTGTTCCGAATGCGTGTCTCTCCTTTCATTCTCCCTCATTTACGACTGAAAAGGTGGCTGTATATCAGGAGGTGATGGAGGACAGGTGGATGACACAGGTAGCTGGTATTAAATGTTTTCTTATGATTTTTTTTTTTTTATTATTATAATGACTATTGTGCTTTGCTTTTTGCTTTGCTTTTGGATTATTTAACAGATGTGCATGATTTTTCTTTTTGTTTACAGTTTGAAAGTTACAGTATTGAGATACCAGCTAATGTAATGATTCTGTCCGATTCTGAAAACACTTCACGCTGGGCAGCAGACAAATACCACCTGCACCAAAAAAATTCTTTATAAACAACCCATTCAGCAGAAAACATTTATTCTAAAGTTTCTGATATATTCTTGTCAGGCTCTTGCCAACCTGTTCCCGGACTTCCTGGCTTGCCTGGACTCCCAGGACCATTTGGATTTCAAGGTGCTCAAGGTAAATTAAATGGAGTAAGATTTGTGTTGTGTTAGTCTTTTTTTTTCTTTCTTTTTTGAGTCATTTTTGAAGCCCTGTTGTGTTTCTGGTTTAACAGGATCTCTGGGCCTAAAGGGTTCATACGGTGAAGGTGGAGTCAGAGGGGAGAAAGGAGAACAAGGGGAGCAGGGCAGAGGTGGCAATCCTGGACCACCAGGTGAGGAGTACGAAGAAAACACTTTAGAGTTTGAATAATGGAGTTTGAATGTTGTTCTTTACTCAATATATAAAGTGTAACCTATCTATAACATAAGTTTATAAGTTTAAAAACTACTTATATAATTCCCAAATAAAGCAGACTACAAAAGGCTTTTCTTAAGCCTTTATCCTACCTGTACTTCACTAAAATTAAAAGCTATAATATAATATAATATAATATAATATAATATAATATAATATAATATAATATAATATAATATATAATTTTACAATTTACAAACCCAGGTTTCTCTGGACCTCGTGGAGACTTTGGGATTCCTGGCAGAAAAGGTTCAGTAGGAAACCCAGGTGTCCCTGGTGCTTCTGGTCGATATGGGGCTGATGGTGAAAAGGGTGCTCATGGTGAAGTATTAGGAGCATCACCCGGACCACCAGGTGACCCAGGACAACCGGGTCCTCAAGGAGTAAAAGGCGAAATTGGAGACCAAGGGTCACCAGGCTATGCAGGTCAGCTGCGTTTCTCCATTTTCAGTTTGGTGAATAAGGAATGTTTGAACTTTGCTGTGTCATTTGTATTCAACCAATTTTCCCAGGAATGGCCGGCATGCCTGGTATGATAGGCTTTAAGGGGAATAAAGGTCCTCCAGGTCTGACAGGGGAAGAGGGGAGACCTGGGCCAGCGGGCAAGTATGGGTTCCCTGGTGATCCTGGAAGATCAGGGCCACCTGGGCCTGATGGTGAAACTGGAGAGCCAGGTTGGAGAAAAATACAAGCGAACACACCCCTGTCAGAACTTGTTTTATCTTTGTTCCTGTTGTTAATTTGTTATCTAAATCATCAGGAATCACTGGAGAGAGGGGGAGACAGGGAGATCCAGGTCCTCCAGGTCCAGCAGGATTAAAAGGGACACCAGGTGCTTACGGTGATGTTGGTGCAATAGGGGAACCTGGCACACCAGGTGATCTAGGACAACCAGGTGCAAGTGGACAACCAGGGCTTCCAGGACTGAAGGGTTGGTTTTTTAAAAAAATGCTATTGCTAATTTACCCTGAGAAATACAATATATTATACAAATGGTTAAAGCTAAAATGTTAGTTTCTGTGACTTATCCCTTTTTCAGGAAGCAAAGGATCCTCTGGCATGTCCGGCTTTGAAGGGCGTGAGGGTGGTTCTGGGCAGAAGGGCCCAGAGGGGCTGAAAGGAGAGATTGGAATGGGTGGCCAAGCAGGTCTGAAAGGATTACTAGGCCAGAAGGGATTGAAAGGTAGGACTCAACCACTGCAGTTAATGTCACTGCTGTACTGAGACACAGAGCTAACCTCCCATCACCCCTGTGGCCAGGTGAGAGTGGGCTGACAGGGCCACCTGGGAATATGGCTCCGCAAATGCTCATTGACATAAAGGGAGCCAAAGGAGAGGACGGAGGTCCAGGCAATCAAGGATTCACAGGGCCAAGAGGTCTGTAGATATTAGTCCTTTCACCCTCTCTGTCACCTCACTCCTGATATTTAGCTTTATTAACAATGAATCTTTATGTTTTCCTCAGGTACCAAAGGTTTTCCTGGTGACCCCGGTTTTGATGGATCTCACGGTTTTCCCGGCGAACCCAGCAACGAGAAAGGTTTTTATGGCGATCCAGGAGGACAGGGGCTGCCAGGCGTCAAAGGATTGCCAGGACCAACAGGAAACAGAGGCATTATGGGCTTTGATGGAATGTCTGGAAACAAGGTGAGCAAAACCCCTGAAGCATCATGTGGTTCAGTGGATCTCACAATGTTGCACGAACCAAAAGATCAGATTTTAATGAAACTCTCGGAATGTAATTATGGGCTGTACATCTACAAATTAATAACTTTTGTTGTCCATCCAATTCATGATGGTCACAACAGATAATTGACCTTAGAAAACACAAAATGGAGATGTTAAATCAGTTCTCAATCATTATGCATACTTTATTTTTCAGGGAGGCAAAGGAAGCCACGGTGCTTATGGTGCATCGGGTGAACAAGGAAGGAAGGGAGCCAAAGGTACAAGCTCAAATTTAAATCTCAGAGATCTAGATATCAAAGAGAAAGTTACTGTGAATGAGCTATTTAATGTGTTAGTAATTTTAGAAAAATATTCCAGGTGACAAAGGCCTTCGTATAGACCTTCCAGGAACTCCTGGACTGAGAGGAGAGGATGGATTCACAGGAGAACCAGGTATGAGCTGAACCTCATACAATTATTGTTTCTTTTATATTTGATCAGCAAACAGTTTTTAGCTGGTTTGAAAAGTTTAATTTTCCTTTTTTTAAGGTTCGAAAGGATTAATTGGAATTACTGGCGACATTGGTATAACTGGTTTTGATGGTATTGAAGGGATGAAGGGAAAGATAGGTGATCCAGGACTAGCAGGAGGCTCAGGTAAAATACTATTCTACACCTCTTTATTACTTACATAGCAGATTTAGATTTTATTTTTATGGATTTGTTTATTATTTCAGGCTCTGATGGGCAGAGAGGAACTCCTGGTAACCAAGGTCAAAAAGGTTTTCCTGGATCACCTGGGAAAGAGGGACAACCAGGCTTTCCTGGGTTCACAGGAGTCAAAGGTAACAGATCAATATCCTTGTATACTCTCAAACACACTTATTTACCTTATTATTCTATCTAAATGTCTGCAGGCTACCCTGGCCTGAAGGGTCTCTTTGGATTACACGGACTGAAAGGACAAAAGGGAGTAACAGGAACACCAGGTAACAAATTAAAGATAATGAAAAATGAGTCTTCTGTGCACTGCTGGAATTTTTAAATGAGCTGTTCTGATACAGAATGTTCTGGTTATGTTCACATTAGGTCTGGATCTTAATGGACCTGCTGGGGAGACGGGAGTTAAAGGACAAAAGGGGGACAGTGGTGAACTCAACACTCAGTCTGGTACTCCAGGCTTAGTGGGTTTGAAAGGTGTCCAGGGGGTTCAAGGTGAAATGCTACTTTTATCCATATAGACCCACCAAAGGCCAAAAAATAAATAAATCCAGTACAGCCACACATTTTTACTTTCCTAATTCTTGACATGTTTATGGTTTTGTTTGATCAGGTGACTTTGGCCAACCTGGACGGCCAGGTTTACCAGGTCTTGTAGGACCAGATGGGGCCTCAGACAAACCAGGATTTAGGGGGGATCCTGGATTTCCAGGAACACCAGGATACCAAGGTAGATAAAAAAAACATTTTACAAAGCTATTTGATATATACTGTACTTTACTTGATAGTGTTGTATGGAATATTATTAACTTCATTTTGAAGCAATAGTTCAGATAAATTGAATTTGAAAGAATAAATGTGGAAAATGTTAATTAACTCATTGGAAATAACAAGAAATTGCATAGGTCATTTTTAGTTTTTAAAGTTTATCAGTTCATTTGAATATTTATAATCCTAACTGATTTACTTTGTTAGGTTCTCTTGGAGCCAGAGGATTGCCGGGTTCGGATGCTTTCCCAGGACAAAAGGGTGTACCAGGAAAAACAGGGTTTCCTGGATTCCCTGGTACTAAAGGCTTCCAAGGAGACCTAGGTCCAGCTGGATACCGGGGCCATCACGGTGTCTCTGGAAGGAAAGGTAGACAAAAGAGTCATATGACAGACCCTTTGTTCTATAATCTTATTTACTCTTTGATGTTCCATGTGAAGGGGATTTGAGTGTAATGATTTGCTTTTGTTTTCTTTTTGGTGCCACTTTCTTAAATTGATGTAGCTAGCATAAAATAAAATGACAGTACTTACTTTTTTGAGTTAAACATGGGGTTTGAATTATTTTTCTAAAAATCTGTTTATATTGTTAGTACAGTATCTTATATTTTGTGGTTTTGTCCCAACATCTTTGAGAAATGCTAAGTAAAACCAGTGGTTGGTACAAAAAAGAACAATATTGTATATTTATTTAAAGGGGGAAAGGGAGACCAAGGAGTCATGGGATTTCCAGGCCATACTGGTGTAAAAGGAGAAAGAGGGCCAGCGGGTCCAAAAGGAACCACTGGAATTCCAGGTCAGTTATCATCTCCTATTAAGTTGCCTGTCAGCTACAAAAAACTAAAAATCTATTTCACAGGTTTTCCGGGGCAAACCGGCAGCCAGGGTCCAGTTCCGATACCCATTAAAGTTCCAGTAGAGAGGGGCCCTCCAGGACCGCAGGGCATCCATGGACCAAAGGGGACTAGTGGGCAACCGGGACCACGAGGGCCACTAGGAGATCAAGGTTACTCATCATGAGACATTTAATGTTGAACACTTAGTCCAGCTCTGATCACAGCCCTTGGGCACCTGCAGCACAGTAACGGATGTATCTATTGACCCTGCAGGGTTCATAGGACCCCTCGGGGAAAGAGGTATGCCTGGGGTTAGTGGATTTCCAGGAACGCCTGGATTCCGCGGCAATCATGGACAATTAGGCCATCCTGGTCTGCAAGGCACTGAAGGTACATCTGACACTGTGGGGCAGTTTGGGATTGGGGTAATAATCTTGGATTAAATGGTTTAGAGCAAGAAACCGCTTCTATAGTTTTGTAAATTGATGTATTTATTGTTATTCGTCTGTCAGGTAAATAAACTGCTTTATCTTTAACAGGTCATCGTGGTAACCCTGGCATCCCCGGGTTACCTGGTATGCCTGGCCGCAGTGTCAGTGTGGGCTATTTGTTAGTGAAGCACAGTCAAACCGTGGAAACCCCCATGTGTCCCGTGGGAATGTCCAAACTGTGGGACGGCTACAGCCTGCTGTACTTTGAGGGCCAGGAGAAGGCCCACAACCAGGACCTTGGTAGGTCAACATCAAAACTATGAATAATTAATAGAACAAAGCAGCCAAAGAAAGTTTCATTAAAAACATTGAAGGATCTTTGGAAAGCCCATTGACCCAAACCATTTGGATTGGTTTAAATCTTTTGCACAGTCCTGTCACACACAGAGCTCTTGTGTTTTCTGAGAACACACATCGTCAGCTGTAACAGAATCTTGTCCACTGCTTGTCCCATCCCTGATAATCTAATTTAGCTGTGCATACCAGCAGATATCTGCTCTTATTTTAGAATTTACTGTAAAAGATTTGATTTGGGGTCTTAAGTGAATAAACTTTCTCTAAAATGCAGTACAAATGTTTACTTTCAATTTTTGTTTTAATCTAATAGAAATCAAAAAACTTTTTAATTATAAAAGTGATGGGCATTTCTAAAACTATCATTCTCACCAGATTTAATTTGTAGTTTTCTGGAAAGCAGTTTAGAAATTGGGACTTTCCAGGAATTTTTTTTAAAATAGAAACCTCTGACCACGGGTATGAGTGGGGAAAAAACTCAGATCTTAACAGATTTCTAATATCACAATTTGACTTGGCTGAAATAAAACTTATGATAAAATCCTCAAATACTTGACGTTTTTTTGTTTTTTCTCTCATCCTTCAGGTTTGGCGGGCTCTTGCCTCCCACGCTTTAGCACCATGCCCTTCCTGTACTGCAACCCTGGAGACATTTGTTACTACGCCAGCAGAAACGATAAGTCCTACTGGTTGTCCACCACCGCTCCACTCCCCATGATGCCCGTGGAAGAAATTGAGATCAAACCGTACATAAGCCGCTGCTCCGTGTGCGAGGCGCCGTCGGTTGCGATCGCCGTCCACAGTCAGGACACCAGCATCCCTCAGTGTCCCGTGGGCTGGCGCAGCCTGTGGATCGGCTACTCCTTCCTCATGGTGAGTTCCAGTCTCAGGTGGAAGCTTCAATCATCAGAGAACATCAAATATTATTATACATTGGTTGGAATTAGTCAAACAATATTATAATTAAAGTAAAGACATGGACTGGTACAGCTACAGTACCTTGCAGGTGAAAATAGTTCTTTACATTGAAATTTGATTCAATTGAATTTTCATTTTTAGGTCTTATTTATTCAGATGCAAACCATTTTTATTACAAAGCTGAGTTAGTCTTTGTTTCTTTACAACTTGAAGGGGTACTTAAAAAACACTAACTTGAAAAGATAACATAGCACATTTTTAGTTTTACAAAATCAAATTTAGATTAGTTTTTTCCCCCCACTTGGTCTTGTTCATTGAGCCATTAAACATTGAGGTATGAATTATTTACTAGCAACACAAAACAGAAAAAAAAACAGTTTTGATACATTTGTCTTTCAGTTTTCATATTTCTGTTGTCAATGCTTGTATCTCATTCAATAATGATGTAACTTTCAATGATTTCCAAGTAATCTATGATTTACAATAGGGGTGCAACGACAGAAAATTCATGATTCGGTTCAGTTCAATACTTCAGTCTCACGGTTCGATATTTTTTCGAAAAAAAAAGAGAAATTTCTGTGCCCCTTTAACTTGTAATTTATTTAAATTAAGTATGAACACGTGTTTAACCTCAAAAGTACAATTTTTAAATTAAATGTTGCTGAAACAGCAAGTTTCTGAGTGGATCTGCACTCGGAAATGCAGCCTAGGTGGAGTAGTCGAACACAGATCCTTCAACACAGAACATCTTCAGAAGACAAGCTGATAAAATAAATTGTAAAAATCTGTATTGTTCGATACATGTGTGTATTGAACCTAAAGCACTGTATTGAATGGTTCGATACGTGTACATGTATTGTTGCACCCCTAATTTCCAAAGATCTCAAACAAAAGCAGTTTTCTAGTTAATTTTAAACAATAACATTTGTTAAATGAGGTCAAGTCACCTAACACTCTTTGTTTGATCTGATCTGACTCCCCCCTCCCTACCATTGTCCCCCGCAGCACACATCAGCAGGAAACGAAGGCGGGGGCCAGTCCCTGTCGTCGCCCGGCTCCTGCCTGGAGGACTTCCGCACGGCGCCATTCATCGAGTGTAACGGGGCCAAAGGCACATGCCACTACTTCGCCAACAAATACAGCTTCTGGCTGACGATCATGAACCAGGACTTCCACTCTCAGCCGGCGTCACAGACACTAAAAGCAGGCCAGCTCCTTTCGCACATCAGCCGCTGCCAAGTCTGCATGAAGAACCTGTGAGAAAGACTTGAATTTTTTTGTTGTTTTTAGATTGGTTTATTTTCCTCTTAAATTCTGCAAGGACTCTGCGACGCCTTCAGGATGCACTGTATATAAAACAAGAGAAGTCCTGCAATAAGAACAACTCAGTTATGAGAGAAAAGTTACATTTTTATTTGTGTTAAATATGTTTTGGTGCTTAGTTTTTAACTTATTACCTCAGCTATAATTGTTAACCATCGGAGACCATAAATTACAGCTGAACCAAAGATGCACAGATCAATGTATACACCGCTTCAGTTTAACCACAGGTTTCAGTGGTTTAGACTCTAAAGCTCACCAGTAACACTGCCTCGTAGCCACATGGTTTTATTATCCTGCCTCGTTTCTATTGCATGTACAAAGCTTCCTTTTTAAATGACAGTAATCTGTTTTTATGCATGTATCAACTACTGCTAAATCCTTTTTCCCTGTTCTCCATGTGTTCACACAATGCACTGATTCTGTTTATGCCATGAAGTGACATGAAGCTTTAAATGTAGATCTTTTGTATCATTTTTAGCTACAATGTTTTCTTTTGTCTTTTTAAACTACACTGACAGCCCAACAAGACGTAACGTGAACACAGGATCAGTGATTCTGGGTCAAATTACAGCATTTTACTGTGCTTAGAAAGTAGGTTAAACGTTCTGCATCACACAACCGTTAAAAAATAATCCAATAAAACCTAAATAATCCATTTTACAAAAAACTGCTTTGTGTCAGAAATGATCCTTTTTTTAACTACACTGTTTTATCAGATAAAATATGTTTTGAAATGTGACAAAAAGAGTCAACAGCAAAATAAAACTCTTTATTACGACTGTACTTTTAAAAAAGTTCAACAAGAATATTTTACACTTATTTGCTCAAGGTTTGAATAAAATTTAAAGATCTGTTTTAATGCTAGTAAAAAAAAATCAATTAGGTGAAAATAAAGTGATGTGATTAAAACAAATTACAGCGAAATGTGTCACCCTGCTAACGATTAGTGCATTTAAATTAGTGAAATTACACGAGTAAAACATTCACAAAGACCAGTGATTGTCTTTTTTCTTTCTTTGAATCAGTTTCTCTCTCTTTCCTTTCAGACATCTTTGGGAGACATAAGTGCAGTTTCAGTCATTACTGAGGAAGGTTTTAGACAGAGTGATATGTCCCTTCCTCATAAAGAAAAAAAAGCTGAAGTTCTCTGATTATCATCTATATCTGCACTTCCTGACACTCTTCACAGCATGTGTGTGTGTGTGTGCGTTTTCTATCAAGTCTCAGTTAAGGCGAAACATGAGTGTCATCACAGTTTGAATGTGGTGCTCAGACAAACATGTTAAAAATGAGTTTGATGAAAGCCCCTCGGCTCCTGTTTTGGTTCCTAACAGCAGGATTTGCCCCGCTTGCTGCTGGCCCCCCCAGATTCTTCCAGAACAACCGTTGGCGACTCCTTGTCCTCGTTCCTCCTCCTCAAGATGGACGGCAGCAACAGCTTGAACAGCGTCTCGAACAGATCGTCTACGTTGTAGCCGGTCTTGGCGCTGGTCTCGAAGCACATCTCGTCTGCTGGAAGTCCACTCTTCTCGTCCAGGCCTTTGTACCGCAGAATCCTTCCATAAAGTGCCATGGCATCCTCGTGGCTGACCTGTTTACGAAGCACCGAGCCAGAGAGGGACACGGGGGAAGCTGGAGGTGTGGTGCAGGCGGATGACACCTGCGGTTCTATCCTCTCTTCATCACCACCGGTTCGCTCCTCAGAGAGTCCATCGGAGTCCAGGGACAGCTGGGCTTTAGGGTCGGTGAGATCCGCCTTGTTGCCCACTAAGGCGTAGATGCAGTCATGGTCGGCGGTGTCGGTCAGGGACAGGAAGCGCTCCTCCAGCTCACCAAGGCTCTGCCAACTCGTGACGTCGTAGGTGAGGATGACAGCGGCTGCACCTCGGCAGTACATGGAGCCCAAACCGTGGAACTGTTCCCGGCCTGAGGAGACAGACAGACAGACAGACAGACAGACAGACAGACAGAGGTCAACAGTTGAGAACAAACTTAACCTGAAGCTCACAAAGACTGAGTTTCCCTCTGTTTCAGCAGTTCATACAGTTGATTTGTACACAGGCACTCAAAGATTCAGTGGACACAGAAGAGGGACTTTGTGTGAGACAGTCAGCAGTTTGGGAACAGAAACATCCTTTGTTGTTAAAACACGCAGATTCTTCAAAGAGCTCATTGTGTTTGGATACAATGATACTGTGGGGAATTATGATTCATTTATGTTTAAACATTTGCTTTACTTTTGTAAAATGAATAAAGTACAATACAGAAGCACATAAAATAGTACATGATATGACAAAAACCTAACTGTAATAAATGCCTGATTCAAATGGTTTTAGCAAAAACTAAATGTTACATTTAAGGAGGAAATATAAATATAAAATTCAAACAAAACCTTTTTCTGTAACTCTACAAAATAACTGCACTTAATCCAATAAATTAATGACAAATCAGTTAGTTTTGTTTTACTTGTGCATAGGTTAAAAACAAAAAAAATTTAGAAACCACTTTTATTTTTCTTAAGTGAGTTTTTGCTACAAAAACTTGAAAATTGGTTAAATTTAAATCTATGGAAAACTAGATTTAAATTCAAACCAGGAGGGTTTGTACAGTTTGGTGAATCAAGTCTGCTCCTGAAATTCTCTGACAAATACTGCTAACTGTGTCCATTCTGACTGCCTATAAAATATGTCAATGAAGCTTTTCACCTGTTTTGTTCTTCCATTAAATGTATAAAACATGTTTACAACAAAGAAGACCTGCAATTTACCTTTTCACCATCTACAGCAAATATTGTATGAAACAGCTTCACAGTTTGTTTGTTTTAGTTGTAAAACTCCAAGTCACACACTCGTTTTGTGTGATGTTAAATAACTTGTAGATTTAAGAAGAACTGGAAATGCAATTTAAAAACCTTGTCTTAACTTTGGATTGTATGAAAAAGTAGAAAAATAATTAGAAAGAAATATGTTTGTGCACCCGTCCGTAAACTCCCCTTCCCTTCAGAGTTTTTGTGGTTTATGATGACAGGTGTCTAACAATAGCTTTAGTGACTCAGTGGTGCTGATCTGACGTTTCGCCCCTGTGCCGACTGAACGAATGTAACCATGAGCCGTGACAGAGGTCAGGGAGTAAAAGCAACACGGGCAGAAAATGGCTGGGTGACGAAACGGTCAGTGCACCTTTATCTCTGGTGGCCCGCCAGCTCCGTTCCTGTGAAATGTGTGTTTAACTAAGAAGGTTTACTGGAATTCATGTTTATACAATGCAAGAATGTAGAGCAGTTTAGACATTATGAAGCAGAAACACAACCATTAGAAAAAGCTTTTGTGTTACGAAAAGAAGACAGCGGTGTTGGTCTGTTTAAACCGAGAGTAAATGACGGTTGGTTTTATCATCACTGTTGGTCAAATAAGTGTGCAAAAGTTCACAATGACTAAGCAGGGGCATTTTTTTTCTCTCTCTGTGTTAAATAAGCATTTGAAAACATTACTGGAGTTTTGTGGCAATTTATCTGCCGAAATACAGGAAGCAAAACTAAAATCTTAAATAAGCATATAAACAAAGCAATAGGGGTGTAACGATACATCGATCTATATCAGTATATTGATTTGAACGGTTCATGATTCAGTTATATCGAGGCAAAATGAAAATATCGATCTATATCATCACCATATGCTCGATGGGAATCGATACCATATGCCCATCTAACACAGTCATTATGTTAGATGACCATGATATTGCATTATATCAATTCCAGACATGTGAATTGAACTGAATCAAAATCGTATCGTGACAGACTTTGTGATATCGAAGAAATATCGAATCCATCTTAACATATCGATGTATTGTATCGTGATAAAGCTGGTGATTTACACCCATACAAAGCAATAGAAACTTGTTACATTTTATTTGCCAATTACTAGTTAAAAACATTTTGTCAATCAGAAATTTGTCACTTTTATGCCACAAGTGTAGCAAGCCCACTTCATAATTTAAATAACCTATACGAAACAAATCTGACGTAAATAAATGTTTGCTTTTTGTACTAATTATTATAATGAACTGTAGACAAACACTGTATGAAAAGTGAATATGATTAACTAATTATTTAGTAGTGATCTTCATAAAGCGTGACTATGCAGCGCTACTGTTTGAGTCATCCTTCAGTTCTTTAGATGTTGCTTTTAAAGGTTTTAATGAACCTCTCATCTTTTTAGTTTTGAGTGAATTTGTTTTGGTCTTTCTGAAGGTTCATCAAAGTTTTTCCACTCACTTTCAGAATCCCTGACCAATTGGAATTATGGCATAAAAACAAGAAACAGGTGAAAACTTGACAAGCAGATGATTAGCTGAAAGATGATGCATTTCTCAGATGAAGTGTCAGATTTTTTGTTTTCATGATTGCTAAAAGGCCTGACTTTCACACCCTTTTTATCTGCTGCAGAAAGATTTTATGCCTGAAAGTTCCTCTTTTGTTCTCCATTTCCCTCATTTTAAGCCCACATTGTGCAATATGCTGTGCTGGTAAAGTACAGAAACTGGAAAGAAAAGATTTTTCGTCTCTCAAAAAGAAAAGAACATAAATGAATAGTGGTTTAAACTTTTTTTCACAATGTATTGCAGATTGTCAGAATAATTTAAAAAATGAAAATAAAGTAAAATTTGAGGTATTTTTCCATTTTGCTGCAGGATTTCACGAAGTAGCAACAAATTGACAGAATAAATACCTCCTGACTCACACTGCCACTGATTAGAAACAACCTAAAAAACCCTACTTTTAAGTTGGCCCATATTAGCTCCCATACCAACATAATTAAGGTGAATACCATTTCCATCAACCCACTCATGATCTCATTGCAAGCGCTCCAGATTAGATCGTAATTCAATTAATAGCACTTTTTCCACTGAGTCCAAACAATTAAAAGTCATTCTCTAGAATGGAACAGATAAAATATGTCCATCTGATATTTGAGGAGTATTCACTTTAAAATGATTACTGAAGGGATTCTCTACTGGTGGGTCACAGGTCTTTGCTTGGGCAACAATGTATTTAAAAAAAATAGATTGTTATTTTAACCTTATGGTTGGTACGTGAACAAGTAGGTGGAACTCAGCTAAAGCTACATGTTTTGTCTTTTTGAAACTACTTACTTACTTGACTTTTTTATGCCATGTTTGTGCATTAAAGCACTGAGTTGATTAAAAATGGCTGAAATTGCTAAAGCAAAAAGTTTGGTTTTAACGTACATTGCAAAATCTGTCCATCTGATCAAGTTTTACAATCTTACATCTAGCCAAAAAGTAGTTTGATCTTGTTTTAATACTGATACACTAGATTGTTAGTCTTGTTAGCCTGGACATTTTTTCTTATTATAAGTCTTAACGAGTGCAATTGTCTTGCTGTACTGGCAGATTATTTCACTTAATTTGAGAGGATTCAGATTATAGTATATAGCAGGGCTATTCAACTAAATTGCTCCAGGGACTAAAGTTACTGCAGGCCAACAGCACAGGGGGCAAAAATCCAGCAATTAAAGTCATTATGTAAAACTATTACAAAGATCTGTTACCTTTGTTAATTGTTTATTTTGCTGCATTTCATCATGAATACAACATACCCTATAGTAGTGATAATAAAACAATATCAAAAACAAAAATAACATTATGCCTCCTATTTAACACAAACGTTTTGACAACTCTGACTTGCCAAATTTTAAACCAATTATCACTTTCATAGATTTATCTTCAATTGCTTGTAATTTTAACTGTCTTGGGTGTTCACAGAAATGGTTTTACCAGCTTCTAGCCAAGAGTCAGACGTTTCTGTAGATACCAAACATGTCTATGTTTAAGAAAAACAACTTACAGTAATTAAAGTAGAAAACTGTGGGTTTGGGTTTAAAAGATTAATTAACCAACTTTGGCCCACGGGCCGCCAGTTGAATAGGTATATAGTATGTATTCATATTTTTGTTATTTGACATGGGTAATTTTTGCAGCATAATTGAATCTAAAAAGGATATTTCCCTCTTTAGAGTATTTACTTTAGGTTGTTTTGGTTTCCCATTAAACAGTTTTTTGCACTTACTGTGATAGTCTTTTCTATTGTCTCAGGTTCAAGTAGCACAGTCTGTAGAGATATGAGCAAGAAGGTTGCAGGATCACATCCCAGCCTGGGATCTTTCTGGGTGGAGTTTACATGTTCTCCCCGTGCCTATGGGGGTTTTCTCTGGGTACACTGGTTTGTTCCCACAGACCAAAAACATACGTGTTAGACTAACTGATTACTCTACTGTCCCTAGGTGTGAGTGAGGGAGTAAATGGTCATTTGTCTCCATGTGTCCCTTTAATGAACTTGCAACCTGTCTAAGGTGTACCCTGCCTCTGGTTTAGTGACTGCTGGACACCAGAGATTCAGAAAGTTAAGCAAATACATAATTAATGGATGAACGAATCTTCAAATTGCACCATCTTTCCATTCAATAATTTCGATAAATTGAAGGTCTTCCTCAATTTGGGGCGCAGCTTGACATCACAGAGTGACAGTGGGTAACGAAGTGGGACCAGTCAAGTCTATGTGAGTGTAGTGCTGCAGAAGCGCACGCACAAAAAGTGCTTTGATTGGGTCACTATTGTCCAATATTGAGCAATACAGCACATGATCAGGCACACACTGATTTCATGACATATGCAGGAAATGATGACTGACTCAACAATCATAGAACAATTGATGTGTATATTGTTCATAATACAGCAAAAAGATAAATTAAAAAATGGTTCCTACACCAAAGATTAAAACTTAGTGAGCATTTTGGTTGAAGGTTTTTTTGAGGGCAGCATGTGAAAAGTGCTAAATGTTCTAACATTTAAATGCAGTTCTAAATACATTTTGGCAAATTATAAATTAAACAATAGCTTTATTTATAAAGTCTGCTGTCCTCCAACTCATTTAGGAGCTATTATTTGTTATTTTACTACTATTTGTTTATTTATTTATTATTTTACTACTATTTATTTATTTATTTATTTATTTATTTGCTCTGCAGACATCTGACAAACTTGTGGCTCAGAAGTAAGGACCAGAAACTAGAGAATTCTTTAGTTATGTTGACATGAAACTAAAACTTGAGCAGTTTTGGTTTTATGTCAGCATCTGATAAAATAGGATTTTCATAAACATACTTTGAAATTACATTTATTACATTTCAGAATGATGTTTTAACTCTTTAACTCTAAATTTAAGGTTAAGAGGCTGTTTAAACATTATTTACCCCAAACAAACTAGACCAACAAATGTCTTCATATTCCTCAACATAGGAGTTTAGATATTAGAAATTGAACATGAAAATCTAACCATGATTGATTTGTGTCTGGGAACTCTTGTTTGTGTGTTGGATTATTATCAGATTGTGTGACCTAAATGATTGTGGGTTTTTACAGAGGAAAGTTGGCAGAGGTGCTGATTGCCTCAGGTGGCATCACGCATTTACAGGTAAACACAATTATTCAAGCAGAGAAATGAGAATCGTTGGAAATAAGCCCATAAAAAAGGGGTTACCTGCTGTGTCCCAGATTGAGATGTTGTAAGGCCCCCACTGTTTGAGGTAAAACGCCCCTCCGACGGTGCTCACGGTGTCTTTGAACTTTCTCTCCATGTATCTGTGGAGCAGAGACGTCTTTCCCACGTTCATGTCGCCCAGCAGAACGATCTTCACGTCGGGCTTCTTCATCTTCGTCGTGTCGGGCATGTTGAAGAGCTCCAGTCCCGCTATTTAGTCTTTCTGTTTAAACGCGAGGAAGAAAATACGAAGTGCAGTTCGAAAAAATCATTTCAAACAAGTCAAAAAACAAACGTCATTTTATGAAAAAATGGCTCTTTATCCAGAACATAACTGTCTGCCTCTGACTTTTTCTCCAGTCCGAAGTTTTGAGCGTGAACTTTGAAAAGTCAGCGACGCAAAGCCGGAAGTCAATGAAGAACTAAACTGAGGGTGAAAATGTTCCCCGAGTAATGACTCACAGGCTCATCAAACAAAGTTTGAGGCCTGATGGAAATTCCGATTCGTCAAAGCAGCAAAGACCAGTTGTTCAAAGTGTATGATCTGGATCAAAATTATAAAATTATAATTTAAATACCAAATGGTTTGAAGCTGTGCTTTCCCTAAGGAGTGTCCAACATAACACTCACTTGTATTGTCCTACAGTATTATTCCCTCTCTGGGATGAGCTTGATGCACCTGAGCCAGATGAAAATAAAGACATACAGTCAACATTCTCACCAAATGAGAGAGTGACTGGACATGCCATTGTCAGAAAATAGTTTTTAAACGATTATCTGTAGACTGTTAGTTAAAGTTTCCAATTAAAGTTATATTTAAAATTTATTTTATTATTTTGGAAGCTATAGAGAGGATTATTTTATCACTACCATGCAGGTCTGTAGTATAAAGCAGTCTACAATTTCACCTGTAATGGTTTGAAAATTGGATTAAAAATCAATAAATAAATGTACTAATAAATTTACTAAATGATTAATGTTGTTTAATTGATAAATTGAAATTTTATTTTGTTCCTGAAATTCACCCTGAATTCACCAAACTGCTAGGATCAGAAGAATCCTTTTTTTTTAATCAAAGTTATTCCAATAAAACTAAAACTTTTGAACAACACAAACAGAATGTTTAATCCAGATTAAAACCAGGGCTGGATTATGTGATTTAGTAATCCGATTTCAGATTCCATCTTTTGTTTTGACCAACCCATTTTTAAAATTTTAGTCAATCCATTCTCCAAAATCCAATCGGATTATTGAACAACTGGACCCAGTTTTTCAGGTCAACTTTGTGTTTGATGCTCTAGGGCATGTTTTCTTTTTTGATTAAGAACAAAAAAGTTTATCTTCTTACTTTGTTGGCAAATATTTTCCACCAACATCCAGTCTGGATTAAATTAAAAACATACAATTGTTCTAGCAATCAGGACCATATTGGGCAAACAAATGACAAATTATCATCTCTCAGAACTACCTTTACCTTTTATATGAATGTTAACATACATCCATCCATCCATCCATCATCTATACCCGCTTCTTCTTTTCAGGGTCACGGGGGTCACTGGTGCTCATATCCAGCAGTCACTGTGCGAGGGGCGGTGTACACCCAGGTCGCAAGTCCATCACAGGGATATAAATGATTTATGATAAATGTAGATAATATAATACTAAACAATCCAATTAGTGCTAAATTGTTCACCAATTTCTCATTATGAATAGGCCTACTATTAGTAGTAGCTATATTTTCAAGAGGATGCTAAAATTTCCTGTTATATGCTAACCCAGAGGTGCAAAACACAATTTAAGAATCAAAACACTATGAAACTAAATTTAAAAAATGGAAATATTTCATAAAATATAGTTTTGCGTGTATTTTGTTGAAGTTTTTTTTCTTTTTTTTTAAATAAACATTATTTTCTCTTTTTTGTTTTATCTTTAATTTGTGTACTGTTACTGACATTAACCAGGGTTGAAATATTGTTACTATTAAATAAATTCTTATAAGCCAGTTTTAGCCACAAAACACAGGCCAAAAATAATTCATGAACCTGATTTTATATTATTGGATCAGTTAAAGTTTTTAAACTTTAGAAATGAAATTTCCCTTTAAAAATAACAATTGAATTATTTACAGCAATGTGATTTTTTTTTTCTTAAAAAAAAACAAAACCAAAACACTTCAGTAGACAAGAACTAAATATTATAAATACTAGTTTCTTAATTTCTTCATTTTTTTTTGAAAGAAAAGAGAAAAGAGAAAATAAGATCAAAATTGAGAAAGAGATCAGGAAATATATCAAGATATGCATCTATCAAGATATGCATCTAAAGAACATAGCAACAACATACCTATTCCTATAATAATAAATTAATTGCAATTTCTTTGTACTGCATGCATACACTGGTAT
>JARVGW010000136.1:17050624-17073265 GCA_031762495.1 Anablepsoides rubrolineatus
TTTAGGTTAACCTAAGGCAAGTACCTGTGAGGTTAACTTTAGTGCAAGTGGTCAGGGTTAGGCAGTATAAATTACATGTGTGTGTAACGAGGAAGTACAACTAAGTAATTAGTGTTTATGCTTTAGACACGCCCACCCTTGTGACACGCCCCCTTCGTTCCCCCTCTCGAAAAAGAAGGTGTGCCTCTTTCGCCTTTCCTTGGGATACGCCCACTCTTCCGCAGAGAGACCCCTACTTGCCAGACATGCGCTTCTCGGCATAACACCGGCAACTGGTCTGGCTTATCAAACGTGAGTACGGTATTTCTGCACAAAAAAACCGTAGTAGTAGTCTAACCTCTAATTCAGTGTGCGCATAATCCGATAAAATGAAGGTTGACACATTCAGAGCTGAATGTTTTGCTGTAACATAAAAACTCACAGATATAAGGAGGCTAGGGCTCTGGGTTTAATTCACTCAGCCAGGAATGTTGGATTGCCGCTCTGAAGTACAGCGCATGCGCACACTTGGCCTGGCGCATACACAATAGCAGTACACAGCGACTACATCGAAAGTGGATGACATTTAAATAAAAACAATAAACCCATTCACAGAGGTAAGATTTTACACCTACAGCTTTAATACGAGATACCAGAGACGCGCATTGTTTGATGCTATTCTTTTACTTTACCACGTTTCATTTAGTTAACCCTTATAAGCTAGCATGCTAACAAAGCTAACACGTTCAGCAAACGGTTTGTTTATGTAAGGCAATGTTGTATTTCTGAAGAATCTAATCTGTACAACATAAAAAATGAGAGTGAGTATTACGTGTAGGCATAACACTGACATTTCTACTTTTTACCGTCACTTAATGACATGTACTCCGTTACAGTTGGCTAAGTAGCCAAATACATTTAATGTAGATTTGTTTGTGTAAAGCAACAACCGAGTATTAACTTGTGACGAGACATATTTTAAAGTCACTGTTGTTATTATTTAACTTTAGACTACAAAACTCCGTTGCAGATACAATTTATACTCTTTTTACCAACTTTCTTTGTGTTTGGTTTTGTGGTCATCCACACATTGAACAGGATTATTTTCAGCTCTGAAGTGTAGCTAGCTCGCATCATTGTTGTTCTCTCCAATGATGTGGAGGAAAAGCAACACTGTGAAGTTATTTTGTTTTATACTATGAAAACTAAAACCACACAAGACTACACATTCTGCATCAGCTGAACTGACAGATTATTGTCCTCATAGCACTTTAGAGATCGTTGTAGTCTACAAATTACATGGATTTTTTTTAATTTATTGTATTATTGACTAATTATTTAGAAAATTATCCCACAAAATAAATGTTACCTTAGGAAATGTATTTGCAGACAGTGTTACAAGTGCAGTAGGGTTTTACAGCTGTAGTGGAAAACCTTATTTATTTAATTTTGTGTTCGTGTGTGAAGGAGTGTCCAGGGTTGAGGAGGACCCGCAATGTTGAACCCAACCAACGGTGACCAGGGGCATGTAGTTGTGAATTATGTGGAGGAGTATCTGGAGCTGGTGGAGTCTCTACCTTGTGACTTGCAGAGGAGTGTATCCCACATGAGAGAAATTGATGCCAAGTATCAAGGTACAGAAGCTCAGTGGCGCAGATTACTATTATGTCACAAATAGTTTGTACTTAATTCACTTGTTAAAATGAGGAAGAGAGCAAAAGTTGAGATTTTTTTTTGTTCTTTTTAAATGATTTCATTTGTAGTGTAACTGTGTTTTGTGCAGATGTTCTCAAGGAGCTTGATGACGTGTATGAACGGTATCGCCGTGAGTCTGACTTTCAGCAGAGGCACAAGCTTCAGTCATCCATTCAGAGGGCACTGATCCGCAGTCAGGAGCTTGGCGATGAGAAGATCCAGATTGCTGGTCAAATGGTAAGTTGGAACCTAATGGAGCTTCTCATTTGCAAATTGCCTTTTAGTCTAAATTTGTACAACCGATGAAGATAGAGCAGTGGTTTTATTTTAAAAAAATATGCAACGCACTTAGGCTACAGCTTTTGTGTGTAATAAAACAGCTGAAATTAAACACGCTAAGAAAAAAATAAATAAATCACAGGCCTTAAAACTAAAACACTGCATGCTTTGTTGCAGGTGGAGTTGGTTGAAAACCGAACACGACAAATAGACTGGCATTCAGAACTCCTCCTCTCATCTCAAGAAGTCCCAGAAAGCCACGTTACCACGACAGCACCCCTGACTTCCACTGCAGCATCCTTGATGTCCTCTTCATCAGCCACGGTCACACCAGGGAAGTCGGGCCACCAAGAAAAGAAGCGGGACGAGGTCGCACCGGGTTCAGCTGGAACAGACAAATCCGGAGGGAAACGCTCAAGACGACAGAAAAATGGGGAAAATCGCGAATGTTACGGGGGTCTGGACCACGCCGATGATGTGGGTGCATCTCGGGAAAAGAGGGCCAAAACGTCTTCTAAGAAGAAGAAAAGGTCTAAAGGAAAGTCGGAGAGGGAAGTGTCGCCTCCCGACCTGCCCATCGATCCGGACGAGCCGACGTACTGCCTGTGTGAGCAGGTGTCCTATGGCGAGATGATCGGCTGCGATAACGACGAATGCCCCATTGAGTGGTTCCACTTCTCCTGCGTCGGGCTCAATCATAAGCCCAAAGGCAAGTGGTACTGCCCCAAGTGTCGAGGTGAGAATGAAAAGACTATAGACAAAGCTCTGGAGAGGGCTAAGAAGGAGAGAGCCTACAACAGGTAGCTCACTCTGCATGGCTCTGTGAACTCATGATTTAAAAATAAAAAATTTTGTTTTGGATTTCATTTCAAAATGTTATGGAGTATTCTATAGATGAGGATTCTTGTATAGTTATTTTTGAAACTGCTGCAGAAATGAGAGAAAAGTGTGGTTTAGAAAGAATTGGTAAAAACTGGACTGGAGCATGTTTTTGAAGCAGTTCTGCACTTAACCTCCCTCTGTTTTTATCGTGCATGCTGTGTTACGTGTTCAATATATCTACTTGTTTAACAAATAAAATTTTTAGTGGAATGTATTATTTCTGTCATGTCTGACTCATGTTTGAGACATTTAATTTGCAATCTCAGCTTGTTTACAAATCCATAAAAGGTAGTCAGCTGCACTTGAAAGTGCCAATGACATGCATTCCTACAAATATAAAATGTGGAAGAAAACGTACTAATATTTAGGAAGTTTGGCATAATTAAAACAAAAAAACAATCCCACCTAAGGATGACTTTGTTTATTTACAAGTACTGGAAAAAGTGACATGAGGGACAACCAGTGCAAAATCTGTACATAATTTCAGTTGCAGCTTTCTTTAGTTATATACACGAGAACTCAACAGGATTGTGAAAACATAATGTCATGCATGTAACAGTTCACAACACAGCAAAGGACTCTGTGTCAACGTGTGATTTAGCTGTAATGCTCAGGCTGCTTATTCCACTGCATTGTGAAAATTGACGAGATCAGGCACACAACAAAAGAGGACCCATGACGTAGCTGATGCACCCCAGTGGACAATAAACATAATAGGTCATGGGAAGTTTCTACAGCAAAGGAGAACACCAGATGTTTTTTTTTTCTTTTCTTTTTCCTGTGTAATGGTCTGTTAGTCCATACTGACAGAACACAGAGGCAATATTAACACATTTTCCCTGACTAGATGTGTAGGAAAAAAATGGGCCAAAACAAAAAGAGGAAAAAAAACACTAAAGTTGAAGGTAAAGTGCATAAAAGCTTTAAAAAAAATTGGGGAACAAAATTGCTTTAAAATCAAGAGTTACTCCACTAAAACTTGAAGCACACACAGCTTAACAATGGAGCGAGCTGCTTTTAGAGTTGTCAGGTCAACTGTCCCGCCAGCTTTGTTCAACTATAGCAGAAACACGCTTCTCATACTCCCGTTTGTTCTCCTGGTACAGCTGAGCTGCCTGACTGTTTGCTGGACTGTTGGGGTTCGGCTCATCCAGCAGGGACTGAGGAAACAAATACAAAGATTCAGATTTTGCATGTATTCAACATTTCTTACACCTTGAAGGAGGTTAAAGAATAATTTAGACAATCAACTGAGTGAGTATCTTCAGTAAACCCTTGCAGGGACAAAATCCGACAGATTCAAATATTTTGAAGTGGGATTTTGTGGAAAGGTTGAGCTAGTGTCTTACCTGTTGAAGATAACTATTTGAATGACCTCAATTTAAAGAGATTAGATTTAATTCTGACCAACTTCCCAACATAACAGCTAGTCATCAGAGCAAAGACCAAAGTGGACTGCAGTCATCTTAATGTAACTTCAATCTAAACAATCTGAATTATGTTTAAAAAATTCAGATTGAAACTGGTGTCACATTTTATAGTTAGGCCAGCGTCACACTGCAAGATTTTAAGACAGTCGGCCGATTTTCAAAAACAGAGACTCCACACATGAGAATAAAAACTTACTAAAGGTTTGGTCCTACAGTGTGTGTTGTACAGCCACAGGGCAAGAGACAGCACACCACACACAGACAGATATTTCATTCATGAACATTCAGATGTCAGAAATCACGCGAGAATTCAGATGTCGGTGGAAAAAAATCTCACGTGACCTCTAGAGAGACGTGAGTTCAGAGTAAATGAACATTTGCGACGAAGAAGAAACAATATTGATCATTTGTGGACTATATTTACCAGAGGAAAAACAATTCCATAAGACTTTTAACATCCAGCTGACTTTCTGGTGAGTCATGATAGTTATTTTGTCTTCTGTATTTTGGAATCCCTCAATGTTTGTAACCTAGCGTTTTGATTGGCTACACGTCTCATTCAACAGGCTAAGAGCTCGGATGAACACTACACACACTGTGATTATCGGGCCAAAAAATTAAACATTTTGAATATCCCAGATTTGAGGTCGGAGCAGTCCCGATGTCCACTCTTAACACTACCCACGGCAGGAATATCTGCTATGATTATCTTTAGAGCCATCACAATAATCTGGACTTCCTTAAGATTGTCAGAAGGGCAAAAATCGGCATGATTATCTTTCCGTGTGACGTCGGCCTTAGCTGTGTTAGCATAAACTATCAAGTTTTAGAGATGAAAGTTGTCATGACAGCACATTGATTTTGCTCAGGACTACTTGTCAACTCAGAATTAAATTTGTTTTATCAAACTGAGATCTATCTGAAACATGTAAGATATTCTTTAAAAACCCACAGAACTTATCTTCAGAGGATTTGAACTATCCTTTGAAGTTCACATCTTTTTCTAATATTTTTAGACTTGTGACCTTCATATATATATTTTTTTGACTAGAACAAGGTTTGGTTTGACAAAATAATACATTTTTAATACTTGATCAAATAATTAGCATGACATTTTTATTTTACCTGGATAGATGTAAGAATAGAGGACACATCATAAGTGGGACTCCAACGGTTCTGTAAAATGTCTAGACATATACTGCCATCCGCATAGACTATAGAATAGAAGAAAAATAATCACACACTGCCCATATGTATCCGTAAGAGTACAACATGACCATACAATACTCTTACCATTTGGATGAAACATCTTAGAGACAAACCGTACTGTGGGCGGTTTGTTGGGATATTCTTCTGTGAATTCTACAATGAGTTTAAATGTACCTGAAACAAAAGGAGAACAATTAATTTAATGTGTGTGTTTAACGAGGAATGTAGGAGGAGAGGAGGAGCAGTGACCTTTAATGACTTAAGCATAACACTCCGTCAAGTTACAAGTGAATAATTTAATAATTGTGTATATTAACCCTTAAAACAAAACAAAACAAAAAAAAAAAGCCATACCATCCTCAAATGGAGTTCCTTCAGGGCTGAAAGATTAAAACAAGATGATTTTGTTATGTTTCACAATTTACAGGCAAATTTACAAGATGGACAAATTTCACATTCTTACCCAAAAATGACAGCATTCCACACCATGATGTTGTTTTCTGATGGGGCACCACTGACACCAGCTGGAGGATCTTCTTGTAGCCTTTGGAACCAAAATAAAGATCTCAGTCTTTGATTCCACACAATAAGAGACTAGATTTGTTCAGTTCATACAAAACAAACAAACAAACAAACAAACCCTTAATTCACCATTTGAGTCTTCAAAATGGCAAAATCTCATTTTATTTAACTGAGAAGCGCTTGATAAAAAGCTTTTTTCCACTCACAAACTCAGAAATGGTCAATTTCTACCTTCAGTATTAACATTTCTTCCAATACACATAAAGCACAACTTTTTAAAGTTAAAACATGTTAATGATCTGTAACAGTGCTTCAAGTTGAAAACATCTTTTTTATTTAACACAGGTCACCCCTCTTAGTAAACAACACCTGGAGACAGCCTTTCCAAATAAAAATTATGACTTCTCAGAACTTAAAAATACTCTGTCCCATGAACTTACAGACTTAAAATTATAGTTTGACACGTTTCTGAGAACCCCTGAATGAACGGACTCACTGGACATGTAGATTAATTGCATTAGAAAATAGGGCAGCTAGTTTAAAGTAAAGAAACATCTTTCATTTCATGGACAAAATGTTCCTTTATGTCAGTACAGTATGTTAGATTCTCACTTTACAAGACGTAGACGCCGACTTTTGTGACTTCCTCTGTGAATGCTTCTTCTAAGAATTAAACACCAAAACACAACTTTTGCGATGTTAAATCTCATCTTTAAAGTTAAACTACATTATTATACATATCCGGCTAACTCAAGTAGCACAGTGAGGTTTTCGACTCGTATTACATGGTAATATTTTTGAATACACCAGTCGGTATTGTACAATAACTATAATTATGAACGGGTTTCTTAAAATTGTATTTGTATTTTGTAAAAATTGTATTTTATTGTGAAGTTAGTTTTACTGATTAGAATGAAATATTAAGGTTAGCCTCAACAAGCTAACGTAAGCTAAGCTAGGCTAATGATAGCTGTATTGACGAAACAGCTAACACTACAGCGTTATCTCGGCATAGTTTTGACCAACTTACCGTTTAAAATCTCTCATAAGTCTCCTTCTAGCCGGCGTTGACATGGCTTAATCTGTGAGATATTTTTGATAAGGCCACTACACTGACGGGGACTTCTTGTACCGAAACGATATTACTGCAGGTACTGAATTTTTCTGACTTCACAGCCGTTCTTGTCTGTGGCCCGGCCCGACGTTTCGGCGTTCTCCTGTCCTGATAACCCCTGACGCCCAGGTTAGCGCAGATAGACTTACCGGACGATACCATTCACCTAAGAGGGGACAAAATCATGAGGGCCGATTTAAACAGAAATGTTTTGCCTTTTAAAAGCGAGTAAAATTCAACTTTGTTAATATAAAATCTATTTGATGATTTATCACATTGTATATTTACAAGGTATACGCATAAATATTATGTTTTATTAAAAGATGTAATTTAATTCCCCTCCTTTCTGAGTGCGACATTTGTCTGCCAGGGGACGTGGCCACAGTGACGTGATGTTTGTGCAGCGCAGCGGTGATGAGGTCCTGGTGACAGGTGCGGTGAGGCTGGTCCGAAAGGGTTAGTCCTGGTCATTTGGAGCCGGTTTTAATTGAAATATTGGTCAATATTTTTAGTTTTATACATGAATGTATTAAATATCCATAAGTTCATTTTCCCCCAAAAAAATATTAGTACTTCTACTTCTTCATGTGGACTTTGGCTGCTTTTTTCCCCCTACTAATTTTCAGTATAAATAAATAAAACCTAATAAATACTAATAAGTTTGTTTTATTAAAGTAGTTATATAACAACTAAGCTTACAGAAGTAGATAAAAGAATGATGCATTTTTCAATTCCTGACATGCCATTATTTCACCCACTTCACTAAGGTATCCCTTTTCAGCTTTTTATTTTTCCCAGCACTTCTTTGGTTCTCAGCTTTTCCAGTTTCCAAAACCTTTAAGCAAATGCTGCCAAGAGCTGAAGATAAAATGATCCAAAGATCAAATTAAACCTCTGAGTGGTCTAAAAAAATACCTGGGAATGTTTGATCAAGGCCATTTAAAACAATTGCACAAAACTCTGCAGAAAAAAGTAAAGAATATTAACAAAATAGCTTAGGCTTTACCATTTGCAAAAGTTCTTTAATACTTAACAAGAATATACTGACTGGATCAGAGTTGAAATTGTTAACTTGAAAACACATTTTGTTTTCAAGTTAACAATTTAACTTGAAAACAAGTTAAATGTTCAAGAATATTGTGGCAGTGCTTCCTTACAGATGCTTTAGTGTTTTATTTTTAGAACCTTTGCAGCACACTCAAAACAAAAACATACATTTCTCAAACAAAACAGAAATGCACTCTGCTTAGTTTTCTGTTACAAATTCCCCATTAATCCCCAGCAATGCCCACGTCGTGTAAAACAGTAATTTAAAATTAAAAATAATACTTGACCACTCAGTGGCGTTAAGGCAAATAAATGCTTAGGCCTAAATGAAATTGAGGCAAAAAAAAAAAAAAAAAAAAGACAGCCTGTCAACTTCATCGTTGATACTTTAGCATCCGTGGTAAAGCAGCATGGTGCTGTAGAAGGTGTGGTCATACATCTGCTCTGCTTTGATAGACTTCTGGTGCTCCACCTGACTGCCTGCAGTGCTAATGATCTCAGGTGAGTGACTGCAGATGTGCTGATCAAGGATCATTCCTGCTGTTTGGTTATTTGAAGAAAAATCCACACAGTGTCTGTCTCCTGCCGCTGGAAAATAAACAAAATGTAAAAAAAACAACAAAAAAAAAGTATACATTTTAATTATAACCCAATTATCCAGAACAGGGATATGGAAGAATAATTTGGCTTGATTTTGTTTTGCACAATTTATTTTTTTTTGTAAAAGTAGGTTTAGTCTCAAGCAGCCAATTATAAAATGTTAAGTCCACTATGTGACCTGATTTCAACACACTAGTAAAATGTTCTGTAACCTTCTGGATTACACATGGATCAATAAGTTGTGAAATGCAACCAAGATCCTTATGTAAGCCTCACTTTTTGACCTGAGAACCCTGATAGAAGTAGGTTACATTCTGATCTATGGTTCTTTTGAACAGCTTTTGCTTTGTCATGATCCAGTTCTGTTGCATTTATCAGAAAATAGTAAGATTTATTGAATCTATACCGTGGCATTTCTTTTAATCACTCCATTTGGGTTAATCTGAACTAGAGTTTTTAAAAAACTAAATTCTAAAAGATTTAAACAAAAACACTAATATTTGACACAATACCAAAAACATCAAGAAATCAAAAGCCACAATCATATTAGGAAAAACATAGCAACATTTAATGATTTTAACATTTTACAGTTAGATACAAAGCTAAACCTGCCAAGTAGGTTTCAAATACTCCCTCACCATCCACCATGTAAGTATAACAACCCTTCAACATGAAACTGCTACCAAAAAAAAAATCTCTAGCGTCTATAAAAGCTGAAGAATAATGTATAAAATGCTCAATGAACCTCAAGAAGTAAGGCATTTTGATTAATGTAGAAATCTATGCAATCTTGAGCAGAACTGTTCATAAAAACTGAGTGTAAAACAAAAAAGATTTAAACAATTATATAAAATTGTGCACACAAACCCCACCTGCTCCCTAAAACCTGCACAAACACATACAATAAACATCCACCATACATCAAAACAAATAAATACCAAAAAAATAAAATAAATCTTAAACCCATGCATTATTGTTTCTTAGTGTAGCAAGAAAACATCTTTTTTTCTTCTCAGGCTACATTCATGTTGGGATATGCTTTGGTATAAAGTTGTTCTTTACTATAAGAGCATTGAGTTAACAAATCAATTCGCATTTATGTGTAAATCTAAGAGCAGAACCTGTTAACTTTGTATAAATGTCTAACTTAACGTAACCCCATAACGCAAATTCTTTTAAAGATTTAATTCTTAGTGGCAAAAACTTTTTTTAATTGCCTTTTTTAAGTCAGCTGCATAAATGTATCAAAGTCACATCTATTCTGAACGATTAAATCCAATAACTGATACTAAAATTCATTAACATAAAAAAAAATAATAATAAAATAAACAGTAAAGGTTATAGTTTCAAGTGACCATTTCTTATAAACACTGCAGAATTTTTAAATGATTTAAACATTTTCACTGGATATGAAAACACTGCTGTGAAATTGTGCAAAACAAAATTATCCTCTAATTATATTAAGCCTAAAGACTTGATGATTATATGACTGTATTTTGTTAGACTACAAGAATAGACTGAATATATAGAGATATGATTACAAAAACACATCTTCAAACGTTTATCCATCCATCAGTTCCATGAAAAAGTATAAAATATACCACTCACTCAGACTCTACACACCTTCAAATTTAGCTCACCACCAAACCCAAATAAAAGTACTCATTTGTGTGTGTAACTTAAAAACAAAACAAAAAAACAATTGGACGATACAAATGAGTATATATTAAAAGTGTGCCTTGACACATAAGCCCTTCTATAAGTAAGCATAAGAATTAGTGCAGCGACATGGAGTCTGCATAGATGCCACAGTGATGACTTCCAGCTCTTTAGTAGCAGGGCTCAGCTTGTCCTGTGGGCCCTGGTCCTCACATGGATCCAAAGGCCCCAGACCCTGAGGCGGTGCAAACCCATTCATCCCAAATGTAAAGCTTCCTGGCCCACCTGAGGTTACAGTCGCTGATGTCTCCATGTTCATGCTCTCCATCTGAGACTCTTCGCTGCCACCTAGTGGCCTGTTCCCGTTCAGAAACTCAGGCTGCATGCACATTCCTGAAATCAGAGAACAGTCAGACTTCTGAAGGACTTTTGTCCCCCCACCCATTTTTTAAATGCAGATTTAAAAAGTTTCTTAAAAAAAACGGAGATCTGTGATTACTGTTGAAAGTGTTTCTTCAAATTAAGCTGTTCTGTTAGATCAACATAAGGTGCATAATTTTGTTTCATTTATGAGTTATTTCCTCACAATTAAAACCTAATGAATGAAGGCAGTTCAAACCTGTATTTCTTAAATGCATCTCATTTCTGAGGCATAATTTTCTGCCCTGGTGGATTTTTAGAGTTAAATTTTTATACATGCATAGATAGAATAAGCTTTTAGTGCTTTTGTTTTTTTAGACTGCCGTAGTTTTTGAGCAAATCAGATCAGAGAAGCAGAGCAGGGCCACGTAAGCATATGTACAGTGCGCTCTGCAGTTCTCCAACTTTCTTTTTTTCCCCAACAGGGTAAACCTATAAGTAAATTAACACAACTTTAGATCATGCATTCTTGTTTAGTTTTATTTGTGTTGTAGTGTAGGCTTAATAAAAACGCTCCACAGAAGCCTGATCCGACCCGGCCTGACCATCAAGAATATAATTTCGACCTAAACCCAAATTTGGGTCTTGCTCAGGCTGTAAATGTAACCTCTACATTGTGTAAGACAACTTGGCAAAAGAAGATATTTTTATGTAAAGACATTAGCGTACTTTAAGGCAAGTAGCCAAACAACAAAAACAAAGAAGGTAGCCTATAGACCTACCATTAGGTCTGGCCTTCTTCAGTGGATTTGCCTCAATGCCATCAAAAGACCTCTTTCTGTTGGGCACACCATTCAAGAAGCTGCGGCCCTGGATGGTGGGCAGAGAGTGGCCCCCATTCTGACTCATGCCATTGAGAAAAGCCCTGTTATGGGACTGGGCCGTGCTTTGCTGGAGGTTCTGGGCATTGGCGAGAATTTGAGCGCACTCCTGGAATCCCTGTGCGTGGGCCAGGTCAGCAGCGGTCAGCCCACTGGCATTCCTCATGCTGCACAACAGGAAGGAAGACTGTCAGAAATGCTCACTGTACGTTGGGGTTACACAAAAACCAGAATGAGACAAGCATACACACGCACACACACGTACATACACACAGACCGACTCATTAAGCAAGTATTCGCACATAGACATTCACAGATGTAAAAATAAAATTAGCCTGTGCTGCTCTACCTCTCCACATCATTTCATCATCTTCATGAAGATGACGACTGATCCTTTTTGGATCGAGTGCTTCTTACAGAGAATCTAGATCATTTTGGTTTCCACAGAATAAGGGAAACACATTTGCTGCAAGAGGACATGATTAGGACAACTGAAACTTTTCCCCACATTAGTCTGAGTTTCCAAAGCAATCCAACAAACTGAAGATGATAAAGGAGTTGCCCAATCACATGGGAGTTTCTGCAGGTAGTCTCATGATCGGCCTCAACTTTGCAGAACAAAGAGCAGCAACAAGGAAAATCAGAACAAAGTAGTCTGTCATCTGTTGGTCCAACACTGATGCTGCTCAAGGACATCCAAAGGTGAATCCAAAATGTTTACTGTATGAGAAGAGTGCATTTCAAGTAGTTTCTTCCTGGTAACAGAGGTTGGCAAAGCAAAGACGTTTTAACAACCAGAAAATTCAGGTTTGTTGTTGCGAGGACATCAGGACCCTCTAATGATATTCCAAGAGAAATGGATGTAATGGCAAGAATGAAACAAAGTCCAACTTGAGCTGTCGGGAGCTACACATCCAGAAATCTTCTTGTTGAAGGTGGAGAACTTTAAGAAAAGTGAATAAAATGACATTGGGAAACGTAAGTGTTACAGTAAAAAATCTTTTACACAAACTTGAGTGTGTGCTATAAACAGTTGTGGTAATCATGTCCAGTTGCAGCAAGAACAAAGAGATTTTCTGAGTGCAATAATAAATGAGCAAACAGTGCTGTGCTTTACATTTTCATCCAATTTACAGACCCTGAAGGTCTGTAGTGTTGCAGCATGGAAGCTATGTCACAAGAATAAAACTAAGTGAAACTGATTTTTATCTAAAACAAATGAACAACTTTTACATAAAAAAGCAAGTTAGGATTATTTTAAAGTAAGAAAATCTAAGGCAGACTAAAGTCTGATTGTTAGTTTTTGATATATAAGAAGTATTCCACAAATTATTAAACATCTTTTGAGGAATGTTTCTGCTCTCTGTGAGCCAATTTCAAAACAATACTGCACTTGTTCAGAGTCTAAATATCATCACGTTGCTAAGTGGGTTCCTACGAAAACAGTTACGTCTTTGTTCAAGAACTGGAACGAGCCTAACCTTCTACTTGTAATTAAAACGTGAGATTAAAACATGAAAGCTTTACCATCTGCTGGACATTTTGAACAAAAGCCAATGGATAAGAGCTAAAGTACTGTTCATCTCTAGTATTCTAAAAAGCTTAAGTAAAGGTTGATTTTTTTAAAAACCTATTTTGAACACTTGCCATTCAATCCAAGTGACCTTAGCTTCCACACAATGAAAGAATTTAACACACAGTCACTGGTAGCTCATTCATTGTGATTAGAACTTGCTCATTGCCTGCATTCTTATCTAAACAGTTGTGCAGAACAAAACACACATTTCAAGAGCTAGTGAACATGATAAAACATTCTGTAATAATTTCAAGATTTAAAATGAACAAAAAGATCACACAATAACTTGTTGCACATTACCCGTCTCCCTCCAAATTAACGCTTCCAAACAAGTTGTTTCCCAATTATACAAAAAACATTAAAACACCAAGGTAGATGGATTGGTCTCACGCTAAGGAATACAAAATCTTAAAGTACATTAACATATTTTTTAGCACTACCCAAATGCACAATAGACAGATATTGCTCCACTGCCTGTTAAAACAACTGAGAAATAAATTTATCACATGGAAAATTAACTATTAAATAATTATTCCTATTCAAGTCCACTCCATTTGTCAAGACTTTTCTACACATGTTAAAACATATACACTAGATATTTGCTGTCTATTAGGAGGTCCAGTGGTTTAAGCCCCTGGATCCACACAGGTGCACTTTTTAAATTAAACATTAAAAAAAAAGCATCTAAAAATCAAGCTTTGTCCTCAACACTTTAAAACGCTTTCTAGTTTAATCAATGCTTAGCATTAAGGATAACACAAAAAAAAGTTTTAAATACCGTCGAGTTACAACAGTATCATTTTTTTTAAACTGGTGAATGAAATGTTTTAAACCTCCTGCTGTCCTTGGGTCAAGATGACCCGAGGCTTCAGTTTTAAAAACAAGTACTTTTAAGTATTTTATGGAAAATCTTACATTATGAGATACTAAATTGCACACCCTTATTTATTTAAACTCTGTATTTATGTATATAACACTATCTTTTCTAAAAGCCACCCAGTTTTCCTTTACAGGTCAAGGGCGTCCATGTCCTGCAGTCACTGTAGGAGAGGCAGGTTAGGTACAAACGAGTTGCAATTCCATCACAGATTTATTCTATAATCTTCGTTTAAATTAAAATATATCATTGAGTTAGTATTTTATTAATTTCTTATTAAAAAGTAATTTATTTTTTGCTCTATCCTTAAAATTTTAAGCAGTATTCCTTTAGTGAAACCAGACATCTACATAAATTACTAATCCAACAAAATGGATTACTAACCAGTCAGGTTTGGAATGATAAATTGTGAAAAGAGGAAGCGTTAATTCTTTGTAAATGCCTGTTATGCTTTGCTTTTCAGTCCTAAGCACACAGTATGCATCTTCTCTAACTATTATCTAACCTTCCAGAGGCAGCCTATAAGTCATGCTAAATGTTGACATGGCACTCACGTGATTTAACCTGTCCATATATAAAGGACTCCTATGGTTAGTTCAAAAAACAAAATCATTTAAAAAATGAAAACAAAAAGGCTAAAGTACAGGAACAATCATGGATAATAAGCAAAGCATGCAGGTCTAAAAAACAAAAACTTTAGTTTTGATTCATTAAAAAAAACCTAGCATTAAAACCAATCACCGCAAGAAATACCTCAACAGTTTGCCAGTGTGTAGATAGGAAGCGATAGTGAGAACACTCAATGCCACAACAGTGCGGCTATCCCAGGGAACGGGGCAGACTCAGCAGTGTCTATTCTCCCCCTTTCTAGGATTACTTGAAAAAACCAAGTCATTTCCAATTCAATGGCTGCAAAACATTCAGATGTACGGTTCTGGTTTTGTTAACAGTACAGCAAACGTTTCTTTTCTTTGTAACTTATTGTCACTTTCATAAAGGTAAAGGTGACAAAGATTAGATGTCAAAACAGACTATGATATTAAATATATATATATAAATAAGGGTTAATACTGTAACATACAAAAGAAAACATTTCTGAGTAGAAAGTAACATTTCTGGTACAGTGAAATGACAGTGAATAACCATTGCAACAGGATGATGTTAGCATTAAACAGGTCAGTACATGATGCTAGGCAGAGCTAACTCATCTCACTCAGCTTCTCTAAACATGTCTGCTCTGCTCTCACCACCTGAAGCCTCCAAGGACTGTCCTACCTGCAGCTAGTTTTCTACTAGACCACCTCAACACTTTACTAGCTTTCTACTGGACCACCTTAACAGTTTGAGACTCATGACAAATGGGGTAAAAATGTTAGTTCTATATGTTTCTAGCATCCTAGTTTTAAAGCCATTTAAACTAATATTGCATTGATACATAATTTTACATAAATAACTGAAAATTTGAAGTTTGTTTTTGTAACACGGAGCCGAATAAATTTAGTTTAGGATAATGTATGTGTCTGGAGAGAGAAAAAGAATGTCCCCTTTTAGAGTATTTATGAAAAGATGAAGAGATGTGGGGGAAATACAAGCAGTCGGTTCACTAATAAGACCACAATAACGTTCCATTCTTTTCCTGTTAATATAAATCAGGTCTTTAAAAAAGCTGTCAAAGAAAGCAGAATAATCAAGTTGCTTCATAAAGAAACTTTATTCCAGTCATGCAGAAGCATCTGTATCTCAAGGAAAAAGAAACATGTGATTCATTGAAGATCTCCTTGTCTTTATATTTATAAAAAGGCCTTTGAATGCATGTTCCAGTTGACTTCTTCACAAGTATTTCCAAGTTGGGGAGATAAATCGACAAATTGGGCTTCTGTTTATTGGGGTAAAGAAAGCATTGATTCAAAAGACAAAACTCTTGATTTACTTGTCCATCTAAGTTCCAACCGTCATGTATCCACATGAGGTGTGGATCACAACTGAAAGAATGAGATCCCAGATACAAACAGCGGACATTAGCTTCCTTTGTTGGGTGGCAGGAGCTCAGTCGTCAATGTCCTATTATGATGAGAGTCTAGGGGCAGATCCACAACTTCTATATCCTGGCCTGAGAACACTGGGATCATCCAGACGGCAATGGAGTGTCCCTGCAGAGAGGGATGTCTGAGTTTTTTCCTGGACCTGTTGTCTCAACAACTCAACTACAGATGTGAAGTAGAAGATGAAGATAAAAGCTTTTGACTTCAAATATTTCAAGACTGTATCAGACGGATTACTCATCAAGCCAAAAGTTGACATTTAGGGGTTTAAGATCAATCGATATGAAAACCAACTTAATGAATCAGAGAAGGATTTAAATCTTGCAATTTCTTCTTCAACCTTTTTTCCACCAGCCTCCAGATTCAGTACACAAGCTTTAAAAGGAAACTGAACGCCTCTTCTGCAAAATGTTTACATACATTGAAAGTTCACTATTTATTGTTTATGAATACTGAATTATTCCTTATTCTGAATTCCCAAGTCAAGACAGGTTGATGGGGACTTAAAAGTGAAGTCAAGATTAGCAGAAGAAACAAGGAAGCAAATAAGCAACATGAAGGATTTAAGGAAAATGAGCTAAATGATGGTGAGACAAGGAGGAGGAAGTTTTTCAGAAAGGCAAAAGATGCCAACTGTTCACAGACCATACAAGTGTTGAGGTAAATTACCTTTGTTATTTGTGTCTTTTGGATGACTCGACTAGTTTCAAAATAAGAATAAACCATGTATTTATGTAGGTTGGGAGGAAAAACTTGAGAAAATCTAATCTAAGCATAAATCTAGATTTAAAGGAAAACTAATTTGGGATGACAAGGATGGGTCTGTTTCCTTTACATACTGAAGACGATTATTAAATTACCATTTTAAATTAGGGTTTTGATTTTCCTTGTTACAACTTTAAAATTATAATGAAGTAATTTATTACTAAAATGTATTTTTATTTCATTTTCAGTTACAATTAAAAAAATCTGTAAAATCACATTAAAACTGCAATAACATAGATTTAAAAGTGAAAACATTTAAATTTGTTCAACTTTTTTCTTGGCAGTGTAAATACAAAATGTGTTTTTGATTTTTTTATTTTGTTTTTGTTTCAAAAATATTAACGCTAAACAGTTTTTGTTTTTTGAAATAAAAATAGAGAATTGATCTTGTATATGAAATATGTATTTACATACACATTTTATTTTATTATTTATAACATTTTAGTATAAATATTTTTAACTTTAAATTGCTATGTTCATTTTAAAGAATAACTACAAAATTATTTGACCCTTTTTTCCCTTATTGTCAATATGAAGGGATTTTGTCATGAGTCTCATTCCCATCTTGTGTGCTTTAGTTTCCCTCCCAGTTGTGCCAAACTACAGTTCTGATTCATAAATTAAACCAAAAAACAAACTGATGATAAAACTAAACTAAGAATCTTTGATCTGCAGGGGAAAAAGGAAATCACATCATTTCAATCATAAGTAAAAGTTCATCAGTGGACAACCAAATGCACATAATGTTTTATAAAGAGAAAATAAAGGCTCTGTTAACATCTCTGCACAAAAAGAGTCAATTTAATTTGCCACAGCAACCAGGGGGTTTAAGTTGCTGAAAACTAAACTTTAAAAGTCATGATCAATGTGATTCAATTATTTGGACAATTTTTTTTTACCAATAGAAAGAATTAATTTGCACTTTAATGTACATTATTTTTCTCCTAGTTTGTCATTTGACAACAGACTCACAAAGTTCTCACAACCGTTTAACATTAGCAGCCAAGTATGTTTTCTCTTTGCGACAAGACCAAATGTCATCAGATTACATAGATGTGGTCAAAAATAGATTATCTTTGTTCTCAGTATGAGTGTCTAATAACAAAACTCGATCTATATTTGACAGCAGTGTTTACTTTCTTCCCTCACAGCCCTAAAAACTCAACTTGATACTTATCCCAAACGAGTTTCACACAATCGACTGTAAAGCTGTAAACCCCCTGCGAGCTGTGGGTTTCTGTGGTGCAAATAAATATCCAATTGAAAGGCAGACGGTTTGTTTCAGAAAATGAAACTGCGCTGGAACATTTTATAAAGAAACAAGTTAATTATTAGTGATCTATTTGACCTGACGAAGATCCAGGTTGGCAATGAACCAGTCTTATTGAGTATTAAGTGGGCAGATCCATTTTGCACAGAAATAGCAAATCTATTATAGAGGTAGTAAACGATTAACTTAAAATTAACCTATTTTTCTGGCAACATATTGGTGTTTTAGTGTTTAAAAAACAGTAAAACATTCAGCAAATTACTACTAACGGCTACATAAATTAAACTAAAACAAGACAGCCAGGAAGTTAAACTCTCAAGCTGCTGAGCTGGTTTGAAGGATCTCTGGGTAATTAGGGTTAAGACATTCACTGCATGTTCATCTAATTGTTTCATGCAGGTCGCTTTAACTAAAATTAAGCCAACAAAAAAATGAGGCGTGTCCTTGTTTGTGCTTCAGGTGCAATCCATTGCAAAACATTTTCCATAAGTCGACTGATCCTGGAACGAGAACAAACAGAACTGCCGCAGACTACAAAGGTGTGGTTTGACGTTACACCAAGCACTTATCTCCACTTTTACTACTGCAAAACAAAGGAGATCTTTGTGTTTTAGAAAGTAGATGAGAAGAGTAGAAAGTATTTATCAGCAATGTAGATCGGAAAATCGTTCACGGAAAATGTTGTAGCATTTTTATTTTGTGCAACAAACAGCCAGCAGCCTTTCAGAACAATTGGGAATAAAGTGCTTCAGATAAAAAGCTAAATGTGCATTTGATTGTCCAGTTAATGCAAGACCCTGGCCAAAACAAATGGCAAATAAAACCACATTGTAGTTTTAACAAATAGCATGCAATAAGGCCTAATAAGTAATAAACAGCATATTAACTTTTACATTAAGTTGTCCTTATGTTTGTGTAATAGTTGGACTAAACTTACAATGCCAGATAAAATCAAATGTGGTGTGCAAAAGGTACCTTTACAATGATGTATCCCTATATCGCAAAAAATGAGTCAAACTGTCTTTAAGTGTCAAACGTTTACTGATCAAATTCTTTTCATTAATTTATAATGTAGTTTTCTACTAATATTACACACACAGGACAACTTAATGCTAATTGTTGCAGTTCTAAACAACAATTTTAAAGATTTAACAGAATATGACACATTTCCAAGGGAACACCATCCATTGTGTTCTATTTTAATATCCTGATTTATGATCACACTAGAAATATTAAAGAACTATAAAAGATATTTTGGATTTTAACAATAATACAGTATTCTGCTAACTCCAAATTTATATAGAACAAGCCAAGTTGCATCATCTTTGTGGATGAAATTCAATGCAAACTGATAAATCCTCCAGCATGTGTTCAAATATTCTGTGATGTAATTGTTTGCAGAGCTGTCTGGTGTAAATTTTAGCACCAGATAAAACAATGTAGCAGAATGAAGTAGCACTTCATTGTACAGATCATTTCAAAACAGCAAATTCTACACTCAGTGTAAGCCTTCTTTTAGGTTTGTGTTTATGTTTAAACATTTTAAACACCAGCTAAACTGGTTTAATATTAACGTTACTACAAAAAAAACTATATTGTAGTTTTTGAGGAGCTTTAGTTAACGAGTATGGGCCACCATTAATATCAACATGTATGTAATATTGTGTGTGTAAAGCTGTTTTTATTTACTTTTTAATTTCTGTCTGCAAAATCATTGCTCTTTTTAGCACAGTTAATTTGCAAATCATCTGATGTGTCTTTTAACATAGATATATCCAGCAGGTAAAACTCAGTGCTACTCCAAAAGTGAATTTGGTGGGGATCCCTTGGAAAGGTGCAACTGAAATGTTGGATATTAAAGAGGAAAAGAAATGTGGACACAAGACTGATCACAGGACTTACTCAGCTTTCGCTCCCTGAATCAAGAGAGCGTTGATGCACTCCAGACTGCCCGATCGAGCAGCCTTGTGGATGGGCGTCTCGCCCACATAGTCCTGAGTGAGGACAAGAACAGCAGCATGAGCCAAAATGCTTCTCTGTTTGAAACAACCTGGTTTTTTTAAATACATTTTCGATCTTATTTCCCCTTTTTGTATTCCCCAAAACTCGCGCCAAAACTTACAACAGGGCGTGACTGGGCCTGAACTTTTCACCCAGACATCTCTGCCACCCACCCACACACACACGTACTGTAACATTTATCTGAGAGCAAATGGAGGGGAAATAAAAAAGCACCAAGATGACTGCCTGTAACCAGTCTGATGTAGGCCACACTCTGTGACTCTGCTGTCTGACATCAGACTAAAATATTACAAACACAAAACAGAATTTTCTCAGTGTTTCTTTTTTTAAATGCTGAGAAAATTCTAAAGGATGAAGCGATCAGTGCGCCTCACAATGACGACAATATGTTATGTCATTGTGACCTACTAATCCAATCTCTTACAGTCGTGCAGCAGAGCATAAAAATATAACCTCAGAGCACGCGTCCATGCATGAAATCCCATCAGCAGCAGTAGAATAAAGTGAACACAGTCATGTAGCAGAAGATGTGACACATAACATAGATGTAGGTCAAGTGTAGTAGCAAGCAGAAATACTGCAGGGGTAATAATCCACAGTTAGAATGATCCCCTTTGATGGGATCATCTAAGCTCTTCATTCTCTCACAGCGCTCTGCTCTTTTCATTCACTTGTCAATTCCTCAACCTGAAGGCTAAAATCGTTTCTGCTTCTTTAATGTGTCAAAAATGCTCTGCGGTTTGTGTAAAAATATGCCACTCCCCCTTGCATATTCATACCTCAAATAAACACTTTCCACAGACCTCTCCAGGAAATACTAAAAAAAAAGAACTTCCTCGAACAAACCGTCTAGTGTAGAGAGAGTGAGTGCCATTCCTACCTGTTTGTTAATATCTGCACCAGCTTGAAGTAGCCATAACAAACACTCAGGGTGGCCCCCAAAGGCAGCAATGTGAATAGGTGTCTGGGCAAACCTGGAGGTAATGGAGTTCACGCCACAGCCCACTTGAACCAGACTCATCACACACTCCAGCTGTGAAGAGACAAGTCAGATCGTTTGGGGAAATGCATTCAGAGTTTCAAAACACTGGGCAGGTATGGACAAGCGTGATACTGAAAAGTATTGCCTGGGTCGCAGTCTTAAGAGATTTTGCTTGCAGGCATGTCTGTGCTAATCTGTTGGCCTATTGTTTTCAATAACACACAAAGTAAACAAACACATTTTACTGTAGTGCTTTCTGGTTGTATGACTTTTACTAGTGTTGAGCTCAGGTTTTGATAAATTTACAAAAAGAAACCAGATGTTAGCTAGCAGGGTCCACTTTCTTCCTTCTTGACAATGGCTGACTCGACCAGGAAATGGCCGAGACGAGGCTCATGTCGGAAGGCGCTAATTTTAGGACACAGCTTCACCGAAATACCATTAAACCGGTCAGCCAAATGTTTTAGTCGTACCTTTCCGAAATGAGCGGCCCAGTGTATGGGCGTCCAGCCGTAGAAGGTGTCCTCAACAGTGAGGTCAGCCGGGTTTGAGGTGCACTGAAGGAGGGAGCACAAGGCACCGACGTCTCCGTCCCTGCAGGCTCGATGGAGCGGGAAGCGGCTGTTTAACACCTCCTCGCTCGAGAATCCAGACTCCACTCCGACAGACATTGTGGCAAAATCAATAATGAAACAGATAAATGTTAGCTGGCTACTTCAAAACACCGTAAAATACCTATCTGTTGTCTATTGACGGGGTGTCTGCAAAGGACACGCGCGCCACCCTGACTGAAGGCTGCTTTCTGCCTGACAACACAAAGCAGAGGCAGCACGCGCTGAAGTGAAACAAGAGAGAGAGAGAGAGACGGAAACTCTGGACTGGATTTTACATTCATGCGCATGCGCAGTAGGTAGTAGTTCATACATGTGGATCTAGGATTTTTTTTTAATAAGGGGCCATCAAGGGGCCAAGTATTTATTTAGCATCCGTGTAAACAAATCTCTGATTTTGGTAGATGTATACATTTAACCAGCAAAAAAATCTTGCATGTAATATTCTCCTTACAAGTTTTACATGCATTTTTACTGTACAGCACACAGCATGTAAGAAAATCCAGCCATTTTTCCTAGTGGAAAGACGTTTCCTGCAGGATTGTACAAATCTTAAGAAGAGAAGATGAATGACTCATTGACGCCTCTAGTGTTTAAACATGAAACAGCACCCTCCATCAACACTCTTGGGCAAAGGACAGATGAGTGACAGGCGTCATCTTCTCTTTTTAAGGCACAAAGAAGGCATAATGGCATGTCACTGTCAGGCTCTGAGACTATTTATAAGGCAAAGCTGAGGTTAAGTCTTTTTTTTATCATTCTTTTTCATAGATAGATAGATAGATAGATAGATAGATAGATAGATAGATAGATAGATAGATAGATAGATAGATAGATAG
>JARVGW010000136.1:17086020-17105926 GCA_031762495.1 Anablepsoides rubrolineatus
ACACACACACACACACACACACACACACACACACACACACACACACCCACACACACACACACACACACACACACTCCAGACTGAACAAGATTACAGATTACAATCTTCCTGCGTCAGCTCTGGGCTGAGATGGCAGCTCAGCCTTCTTAAATCTCACCGTAAACATAAACATGTGTTTTAACTGTTTATTTCTAATATGTTTGGACTACTAGCTAGCATACAATCTTTATTTTAGCTTCCATTTTGTATACATTAACACACAGCTGGTGTCGTCACATTTAATGAAGAAATATAAACAGTAAAACAACTTGCTCCAGTCAGGGTGTGCACACTTAGGACTGTATTTTTGAACTAATATAAAGCAAATTGTTGATTTTTGGGCTGAACAGGTGTCAGAACAAACAGCTTCTGTATCCTGCAACACAGAATAGTTACTGCTGAATATTTTATTCATCTCAGTACTGTAGTATGTGCAACTACATATGTTTTTTAAGCCTTTGTGATTATTCTGTGTGAACTTAAAGTAATGTTTACGATGGTTTGGTTGACCATAAAGTCCCAACAAAAGCATACAAACAACAGATGCATAGCTGAATAAAACTACAAAATAATCAGATTAAATTTTGGGTTTTAAATGGCGTCACAGCTAATCAACCTTAGCAAACACATAAAAGTTAATACTTTTTGTAAATACTGAGCTAAATTTAGTAGCTGAGATGTATCTTGAACACTTACAATTTGCTCTCTCATGTCTCTGCAGGTGATCTGCCTTTTCCAAATTATTTCACTTAAACATGTTTCATACATGAGCTCTCATTAAGTGGGTAATTATTATTTTTTATTCAAATGAGATTTGAAGTTCAAGTTGCAATTGTTATGCTCCTTTAACACTTTTTTTCTGGGGGGAGGGGGCAACTAATAACAGACAGTAATTTTTGGAGAATGGCAACATTAGTTTTGAATGAATTAAATGGGATCAAATCCATTTTTAAAGTTGAACTTTTATCTCTGTGCTGCGGAGGCTTTGGTGTTGCTGAAAAGAAAGGGGATGTAGGTAAACATAACCTCTGTCCCAGATTTGTTTTTGGAACGTGTTGCAGGCATCAAATTCAAAATGAGTGAATATTTGCAAAATCACAACAAATTTGACCTGTTTAAACATTAAATACCTTGTCTTTGTAGTGTATTTAATCAATTAAATGTAGGTTGAAAATGATTTGCAAATCATATTCTGTTTTTATTTATGTTTTACACAACTGCATTGATTATCTGAACTTTCTACTCTTTCTATTTTAAAAATGCAAAAAAATATTTAATTTATTATTATTTTTTTTTACTTTGGATTGTTTTCATTTCATTTTTTGTCACTGGTCAGAAAACAATAATCCAGATACAGTATGTAGCATTTCCTGGACAGAGTGAATTTGCTTGTGGTTGGATGAGAAACATTCTGAAACCTTATTGGTTTGTATGATCCATCACAGCTGTGGCATGGCCTAAGCTTACAGGTGCTGGTCATCAAATTAGAATGTCATGAAAATATATATATATATTAGTAAAGCCATTCAAAAAGTGAAACTTGTATATTATATTCATTTATTACACACAGACTGATATATTTCAAATGTTTATTTTTTTTTATTATTTTGAGGATTATAACTGACACCAAATTCAGTCTACTGAAATAAATCAACTTTTTATATTCTAATTTTATGACCAGCACCTGTATATTTTATATGTTTATTTCCTTACATTACTTTTACTTTTATACTTTAAGTAGTTTTACTTAAATAAAAAGCTCAAGTTGATATTTCTATTTCCAAAACAGTATTTTAAAACCCTAATTACCTAATTTGGTCATCTGGGATAAATAAAGTATTTTTGAATTGAATTGAATTGAATTAATATTTTCTACTTCAGTATTGAATATGTATACTTTTATTCCTCTGTTTCTTTGTTTGTCATGACCTTTCTTCACATCTGAGTATGTCACTTTTCTGACTTCTAACAGTTTCTGCTTCAACCACATGAATTAATTGTGATGTGAATACTAAAATGTAAAAGCTTTAATAAAAATATCATTAATAAAACAACACAAATCTGTTGAATTTTTGTGGCACAGGGCCGACCCCCAAATCTGAGTTGGTGTCCCTGTTGTGACATTGAGACGTTGGTAATCTTAATCTTTTTATTGTTATATATCAGAAGGTGACGCCTCTGAATGCTCTGGGATGGTACGTGGTCTGTTAGCCACCCAGGAGCATTTTTTCATACAACACTTTGTTGAGGGTTACATTCAAGGAGAGACAGAGATTCTGCATCGGTGTTTTAGTAAAAACACCTGATGAACACCAGGACTCAACATTTCTTAATAGAACTGAAAGCGCCTTGTTATGAAACAATGTCTTCTTGTCAGCTATGTTACCATATGTGGTTTGATGTGATTCATTGTCTCTCTGCAGAGAGGAAGGATGCTTTACTGCAGCACACCGTTATACCATCTGCTCTCTGGCAATGAAATGTTTCTCATCACGTTGTTAATTTGCCTGCATGACACAAGTCTTTGTCTACAATAGACTGTGGAGCATTTGGGACTGCAGCATGTGTTCATTAGATTACGTTAGATCAGAGGCCGCAGCTGTCTTTGTTTGTCTCAAAAAGAAAGGACGACAGAGATAAAACAGCAGGGGGAGGCCGTTTGTCATTTACACAATCAGTGTGGGGCCCCTCAGAGGAAAAGAAAGACCCTGCAGCCGCAGAGCTTCAGGTGACATCAGTTCATGTGACACCAGAGTAAATTCAAGCTTTTCCTTCATTTATCAAGACTTTATGTACATAGAAATTGCTGCTTCTTTAAAAAAAGTGGTTGTTTAATATCTGGTAGCAAATATTAAAACTTAACAAAGACCTAAACATTTTTATATTTGTACAGTTAAATGTTGATCTACATACATTAAACTGTACTTTGGTCATTTTCATGCTGAAATTACACTTAAGGTTTTCTGAAGTGAAGTTTTGTGAAATATGAGCAATCAATATCTTACCTGTTACAGATAGTTTTTTTGGCTGACCTCGTTTAGGAGAAATAAAGTTTATCTTTGAGTGAACTGACAAGCTAATAGCTAGTCTGAGCGAAGCCAAGAGCAATTTTGATTGGTGTTGCTTTTGCAATACATTCCTATAAATATTGCATTGGGTAATTGTTTAAAGAACTCTGTGGTTACTTTATATATATATATAAAGAGATGTTTTGTAATTTCAGAAACAGTCAATATCAAGTTGTTAGCATCATGCTAACAACTATCAGTGATGTAAGTGTCCTACAAAATTGACTTTCGAAGGATGTAGCCCCTGAATTTGAACACAGTGAACATGTGACTGTTAGCATGCTAATGTTAGCACAGGGTTTAACAATGAAAGGGTAATTTGAGCTCATAAAGCTTCTAAAGTTACATGTGTGCATAATCGATTATGCTATAATTGTGCAGGGCACTGTATTCAAAAGAGAGTGACCTAGTTAGAGAACAGTTTCAGCTCTGCCACTAAAGGGCGAGCACACACCAATGCCTGTACACGTCAGTAACTCTGACAATGGACCATAAAAATTAAGCTCTGACATGATTCTAGTTTTGAATCAGAAAGACGAAAGTTAGAAAAAAATAAGTTAAAGGCAGCTGATGCAGATGGATTTACCTGGAACAGATATTCTTTTTGTTAATTACTGTTTTGTTTAGTTTTTCTTCCCTTTTAACCTTTAGTAGCTTCAGCACTTTTCGCCAATTAAAAGTTGGAGGCAGAAATGCACTTTGCAGACGTCATTTCGTCCGCTCCCTAATTAAAGCAATAAACACCATTTATGAGTCTGCAGCCGGGTGATTTCACACCCTCGTGCAGATATTTGCTGCTGCGTCCATGCAAACTGAAGCCAGCCTAATCCTGTTTAAAACATGACATGACACCTGTTATAATCACTCTGCTGTGCTCATCTTAATGCCAAACTGGATTATAGCAGATGTAATGGATCACATGTGGACGTTTTAGGTGTGTGTCGGTCTTTCTTAGGCACTTCTATGAAAATGCCACAAGAAACCACTTAAATCTCATTTGTGTGCATTGCTGAGCGTGTCACCGTGTCTGTAAACAACGCGGCTTGGTGCCCTGTTTTTCTTTCCCACTCCTAAAGCCAGTTTGGCCGACTCGTAGTACTGAGGGGAGGAGGGATGAACCACAGCTGCTGTCTGACGTAAATGCAGCACAAACGCTCTGTGTGTGCGGTCACAGCCCCTCTGACAGCTCTAACCAGCTAATGGGTTACCTCACACTCCCTTCCGCTTCCCCTCCAGCTCACTTCTGCAGGGCTGCTTCAGCAGACTCACAGTCAAACCTCAGCAGATGCCGAGAGAGCCCAGTGACGATCAGAATGGAAAACTGTCATCTGGCTCTGGAATTCTGCCCTTTATGGTAACTGAGTGCAATTAGGTTTAATCTGAATGTTCAGAATCAACTGAAGCTTATGAAGGAGCAGTTTAAACAACCAAGCTCTTATTAAGTTTGAGGAAACAGTTGGAAATATTTTTCTTTTGCTTTGGATGGGTCATAAATAGGTGTTATCAAACGGACAGCACCATATGTGGCTCTGCTGTTGCATAATAGTTCATTTCTCCAAGAAAGAAAGGGATTTAATTCATAAACCTTTTTGTAGGACATGAATGAACAAAATCACTCAATTGAAAATCAACGAAAATAGTTCAGACCGAAAAATATATTTTAAAAAGTATTTTAAATCATTTTGTTTTTGCAGAATTTTCCATCACATATTTTTGGTGCAAATCTGTTTTTCTATTTGAAGAAAAACTTGTTTAGCATCTCAGGTTAGCTAGCAAGCATACATACCGGTAAGTTATTATCATTAAAATATTTTAGCTCTGTTGTGTACAAAATCCATGAACAGCAATTTATTTATTTTAATATGAAGTTCTTAATAGTATAAATCAATTATTTGAAGCATTAATAACTTATTATTTTAATTTAAGCTGCATCAAAATAGAAAAGCACAGTGTTTTTTAACTTTTGATTATGTCATATTTTGGGACCAAAATGTAGCCTAACCATAACTCAGGTGTTCTGCAAACAAACCTTTGTGCTTTGCTTACCTTACATTCACAACAAAACAAATCGCACTTCTGATGAGAAAAGCTGAGATTTATGTAGGTTTGTGCTGCGTTTCATTTATCCTGGGAGTTGGATCTTTGAAAATTGCATTACTTGTTATATTAACTTTAAAAGCCAATGACAAAATTCTACTCTTTTATGCATTTAAACATGTTTGCAACATGTTTGTTAATAGAGGTTAGAAAATTATTTATGAAAGTCATAATAAGACAGATCCTCACTGAAGTAAAAATATTATCAGTTAACAGTTATCACCGTTTCTGTTCACAAGGCAGCCATATTGGATTTTTAATTCATGGCTGGGTAAAAAAAACTACACCTTCCAAACTTAAAAGAATATGACTTCACATCTACATTGCTATTTTGAAAGGTAGAATATTGACTTACAACCAGCCTTTATGCTGATTCTTATCTGAGCTCATACTTGGATTGCACTTATTTATTTATTTAATTATTTATTTATTTAACACATTGAGCAACATAAGTTTGGCTTGACTGCACACACAGTGCTTTTGTCATTAAATATCCTTTGCCCAACTAACCTTATGTCGTAACAAAGCAGGCTACTCAGAAATCTAACACAGAACAAATACACAAACAGAAACTTCAACTTGCCCTACAAAGCCCATATCTGGGTGTACACATCGGTTCACTGTTGACCTTATACTGTAGCTAATCTGTAAGTTCAAAGTCTGTATTTTGAGATGCATTGTGGTCTGGATAGGTTTTCTGTACTATTTATTATTCCATTTTATTGTTAGTGCAGATTAATGCAAAGTTAACGTGCAAATAAAAATATATTATTCAAAACAATGAGTATGAAAAGTATGGATATTATGATAAATAAATGCAAAATAATGTTATTGTACTGCAATCCATTTCACCAGAGAGTTACTTTGTTATTTCAGATCATGTGATTTTTCAAATGAGAGGCTACATACTGTACTAGCATATGGAGCAGAGAAGTGAAATGTGACAACAAATGACAGCTTTAGACATTGATGATAAGTACAGTAAAGCTGTGTTCAGTGTTAAGTGTTCATTTATGTTTATCAGATGCAAACACAACTTTGTTCAATATGTCCTGAGGTCATTGATTTAGTAAAAGATGAGCTAACAACAAGCAGTTTCTTGTAATGCAGGAAGAGTTAATCCAATATTTTTTGAACCTAGCTGACTCTTGGACTCAAGTGGTGGAAATTGCATGAGTTTGACATGAATAAATTCAGCCCATTAACGTCCTCACATTTGCTCCGAGGAGCAAACTCCCATCTGAAGACGTAATTCTGCACAGCGTTTTCATAATCAGGCCAAGCGTCAGCGTCAAATCGGTGAAATCGACAAATCTAATAACTCGTTGACGCATTTCCCTCCACCCTGCGTCGCTGAAAAACTTTGAAAACCAAACTCGCGCTTTTGCACTGAGCTCAGTGTTTGTGCCACTCTGTGATGCAGTCAAATATGAATGCAAACCACAGATGACTCATTTCACTGAAAGACCCAACATGCAGGAACACATGACTTTGTTTGTGAATCCGTAACAGGAAACATGCGTTGTAAAACACACACACAAAATTCACACACAATTGGCTGTTTTGTTTCTACCAAAATGTCAGGACCCTCAGGGAGACCATGATGGATTGGTTCAAGCACAACAGAAATAAATCAATGATTGAACAAGAGGGGGAAAATACCCTTTAATGATACATTTCAAGGTCACACACTGCTTTCCCCAAAGACTGCACGAGTGTGTGAGGCTGTCTATTGTTTGCATCCATCTGCATCTGTTTAACTCCACATGTGCACAGCAGCCATGCCCCCCCCCCTACCCCCCTTACCCCCCTTGTCTCTAAATCAAACCGGAGGAGGAAATTGACGTGCATGTAAAAACAATGCAACATGTCGATTGCATGGATTTGATTAGCGCTGATGTAGATCGAAGGCTTCAGTCTGGGTAAGAGGAGAAGTGGGGGGAAAACGTGCCCCTGAGAAATTGACGCAGTCTGCTGACATCATTGCCTTTTCTTCCTTTTGATAAAACAGCTCACCGGTCACTCCCATGAAACAGGAGGAGGAGAACAAGGCAGCGCAGGAGAAGGAAAGTGACAGTGAGGTTGATTTGAAGGAATAAGGAATAAACTTAGAGGGACTTTGTGAAGTGAGTCCATATTTTGCTAAAAAAAAAAAAAGCCACCCACCCGACCACTCCATCCAGGGTACATATTTATATTTCCACTCACCACCTTCGTCTTAAAAACCTGCAGAGCATCATTAACGCTGCAGGAATGCCACCACATGTGCATGACACTAATTATACACAGGGAGTATCAAACTGAGATAATGATATTTGGCTCACACTGTGGGAGGAATAATAAGGAAAAAAAAGAGGGGGAAAACTCTTTAAGAAAGCTGCATACTCATTCTTGACGTCACTGAGGTGGTAGGAGCTCCACAGAATCTATTTTAATTATAATTTTGCAACAATTAGTGCTGAATTTATGCTAATTTGGAGTTGGTTTGCACTATTTCCAAAGCCGCTGTCACACATATTTTTAGGTTTGACCGTGGATTGAAGCTAAACAAGCTTATTCTGCCGACATCTTATACATTTTCCTGCCCCAAGTGTCTAACGTTTGCAGACCAATTTAGAGAAAGTGGAGGAAGAAGACAAACTGAGTGAGAAAGAATGGTTGTGGGAGGGTAAAAGGCAATGAAAGCACATGAGAGAGGGGGGCTTTGTACTGCAGCTTATCTTGGGTTAATCATTAAAGTGGGTGGTCGGGTGTCGGGCGAAGAGTGCAGGTCAAGTTGGACGGAGAACAGAGAGGGAATTGTGTCAAATTATCTTTTGGTAGCTTTTATCTCAACCACAGCCATGGCAACTGAGCAAAACATCCAAACAGAGACCGGCTCTGAAGCCTGATGACTGTTTGTGTATCAGCCACAAAAAGTGCATGGATTAGGTATTAGGTCATATGAGAGAGCAATAAATTGGTTTAAGATATTTTATTTAGGTTTTAAATGAGACATATCATGTCTTTAAACTCTTTCACATTTAAATTATTCAGTTGGGGTCTCTATAAAGTGGAACTGCAGTGCTTTGGTCTGGATTTCTCCTTATTGTAACTCCATAAGCCCATTTTTCACCCCTTTTCTGAGATGTGTCTCAGATCAACTCGTTTTGATGCTGTCTTTTTAAAACTGAACAGGTTGAAAAATAAGACCCAGACTGAATATAAAGATATGTGTGCAGCACCAGGAGACACTACATTAAAATTTTCTGCACTCTTAGAGACTCCAAGTACACAACAGAATGTAATTAATATAAAAAATAAATGTATGTCCCCATGATATGTCCCTTTTAATGTTAAAACTGAAAGGAGACCGTTTTAAAAAGCTTTGATTCCTGCCCTGTTCTAAGGAACAATTCTAAACTTTAAACTGGTGTCAAGAAGAAGTGGAAAAAGAAGAAGAGCTTCCATAATATCATTAAATAAGTTAGGTTTTCATAAGGCACAAAGGCAGCAGTTCAATTGGGGTTTTGAAGAATTGGTAAACAAAAAATATCTTACCTGCTGTGTACAGCTTTTTGAAACACCTATGGAGAAATAAGAGTTTAATGATTAATTAGTTAATAACTAGTCCAAGTAGAACCAAAATCATAAAACAACCTTAATCTTAAAATCTGCATTAGTTTCATTTTAAACTTTTTCACATCTGTCAGTTTAGCATAATATGATTATTTTGGCCGAAATAGTAGCAGCTCCAGGTAGTGGCAGGATATCTTAATGTAACATGATGAGGAGTAGATAATCAGACATTTCCATCATGTCTTGCACTTTGTGTTCCTGATTGTCTTGATGTTTTATTGGTTTAACCCTCCTGCTGCTCTTGGATCAAAATGAGGTTTGTATTAAAACTAAGGTCTTGTGGGTCATTTTGACCCAAGGCCAGCAGTTACATAAGATGATAATGCAAAGTCTGATGGCTTATTTTTGTTCTCATTGTTGTCATTTAAATTGTTGTGATGGATGGTAATATTTTCTAAATAAATGTCAGGAATAAATTGGCAGTATTTGACCTTCCAGTGAATATTTGTTTTGTGTTATGATTGTGCAGTATTTTAGGGCAGAAGCTGCAATAACACTGCAATAATCTCTCACTGAAGTTAATCCTTTATTTGTCTTAAAAAATATGTCTTCAAGGGTTTTTTTGAAAAATGGACATGCCAGGCATGAGTCAAAATATTGTACTTCCTCTATCAAATATAGAAATGTTTAAAGTCAAGGCTTTATCGTCATTCATTTCCTCCATCTGTCTGTTTGAGTTTTTTTTTCCTGCAGAATGTCATTTTAAAATCAAAAAGTAGTTTATTTTTCTCCCTAGAGCAGCTCTCAACTCATAACTTCAACTTAGAGTAAAGTCTTACAGGGTGGTAGACGCAATCCAACATAAAAAGAAAAAAAACATCTTCCCACATGTGTTGGTGTTTTTAGAACATTGTGTTTTTCAGATTTTGCTCTCAGTATGTCCAGCTTGATCCCCTAAATCAGGAAAATCAAAGGGAGTTCAGCACAACAAAGTGAAACTTAAAAAAAAGAAAGAATAAAAAAGTTTGTAAGAACTGAGTGATCCCACGTTCTCGCAACTCTACAGGAAATTACTGGATTTGTTGTTCTGGCGCATGAGAATCTCTGGTTTACAGGGACAGAGAGATGAACAGTGTACTGAGCTGTGTGTTTGTGTGTGCGTGTGTGTTTGTGCGTGCATGTGTGCAGTGGTTGCAAAATTGATCTTGTGCAGAGAACGAGGAAACTGAGAACAAAAGATCTGTGTTGAGCCTAAGAGGACAGATTTCTATATAGTTACTTCATTCACCACAGACAGTAATTAACTGTGTGATTATTAGGAACATAATTCTGTTTCCCAGCAAATAACAAACAAATAAGTCTAATTTACCTGTGGGAAAATAATTATTTTGAGCTGGTCCTTTAAACAAACAAGCAAAAAGTAGATTCCATAACCGATTTAGTAGTTTAAAAAGAATCAGTAATTAAAGTGGATGAAGAGGATCTATAAAACAAAACACTGCTGTAGCATGAATGCACACAGTAGGTTGTATTTTATTATTTAGTATGAAGATTATAGTTTGAAATAACTCTTTAAACCCACTCAATGTTTAGAAATAAAAGTGATGTATCAATATATAGAGCACCAAATGTATAATAAAATGTTAAAAAATGTCACAAGCACATTTTCATTATTTAACTCACTTCTGTTACATTTAGCTACTTTGTAGAAAATGTTATGTGTAAAATTAAGTGTAAAAATTTTATCTTAAATGTTGCAGCTAAGCTTTGCCGTTGGTTTTTGTCATGACATCATCATCCTGGGACAAAAGCAAATGCTAACTCTGCTAATACTGCTGAAGGCGGCATTTAAAATTCAACTTCCCATGTGTTTTTTGAGAACAATATGGATGGTACTCGTAATCCATCCCTTCAAACATCGGCCACAAATTCGAGTTTGATGTCTTGTAGGGAAGTGTTAGCAGCGTTAGCAGTGTTAACAATAACGGTTGCTTTTGTGTCAGGATGATGATGTCATAACAAAAGCTGTGCATTCTATTCTGAAATACTAAAATGTAAAGATTTAACTTCTATACATACACATTTAGCTTTATGATTTAACATTTACACATAACATTTAACATTTAATTTGAATATTTTGTATTAAAAAAAGACCCAAATGCTAGAACAGTAAATAACAATAATAACAATAAAATGTTAGCAGAAATTTTTAACTGGATTTTTCACTCAAAAAGTGAGATAGCTACATAATGAAAATATGTTAGTAATTTTATTTTACATTTTATTTTGTACTTGGCACCCCGCAGAGATGAATGGAAGATCAGCACAATTTGGCAATACAGTTTTTCATAGAGATCAAAGCAAATGTACAGGAGTCCCTATGTATGAATTTGCCAAATTTACCTCTAAAAACACTTAATTTAGAAGCTGTAACTCAGAAAGTATTGACATAATATTAAATGTAGTGCAAAACCTTGTAATATCAATACCCCACTTTGTGCTGGAGATGATTTTCAGCTGCTATCACATCAAATTTTAACTCAATTATGTAAAATTGACTGAGTTGTAGTGCTTTTTGTGTCTCCTAGGGTCTTAAGTGGCTATGTTAAATTAAAATGACTCAAAAAGTTAATCAGGTTCAGTAAAATGTTTCCAGTAGTTTAGAAGATATTTACCAAACAGACTCACAGAGATACTCATAAGCACAGAGAGTTTTGCCAACAAATGGTCATAGCTGACCCTATGACATCCACCTCAATTTTTTTATTTTTTTGGTACAGTCCTCCATGCTTTCATCTCAAAAGCTCTTGCACTCACATGTCAGGAGTGGGCAAACAAACAGATGTCCTCACCGTCATTTTCTGATGCTGTCCTTCACCCCAGCTTAGATCCTTTAATCCTCGTTTAGCTGTTCTTTTTCTCCGACGGACTCAGATGGCTCACCGCCGAATCAAAAACACACTGTGTCTAAATCCAAAACACATTGCACCTTTTTTTATTAATTTTTGCTCAACTTTTTGCCCCATCTGCTCATAGAGAAACAGCTGCAGAAAGTCAGGTGCAAGAAATTAGGCAAAGAAAATGAAGAAATTAGCAAAGTGGATTCAAATTTAGTGCATCTGGAAGTTAAAAGTGGTGTGTGTGTGTGTGTGTGTGTGTGTGTGTGTGTGTGTGTGTGTGTGTAAAGTTAAGGCTGTTCAGCTCAGGAGAAATACATTCCTTAATGGTAACTTCTAATGATAATCAACTAAGATGCATATTTATGTGCAGTTTCTTCCTTTTCTCTGCTGTTTCTGGTGAGTTGAGGACAGTTATCCGGCTTTAAGAGTTCAGCTGTGAGGCCATATGGACAAGATTAGGATCACAAGATGCACAACCACCTGCAGGGATAAAACTCACAACTTTCTTCCCATCTGGACTGCTGCAGTGTCACTTACTTTGCCATAGACTGCTGCATCCGAGGTGCACTAAGAACGTCATCGTAGATCCTTCCTACCTGCAGCTGGAGACTTTATAACCAGCACTACACCCAAAAATCACAATAAGTGTTTACAAAAATCAGAACAAGTGTTTACAAAAATTATAAATAAGTGTTTAGGTGTTTATACATCTGCTGCTGCACAATCATTTGTACTGTTATTATTCACTGTCATTCAACTGAACAATCATTCTGTCCTGATGCTGCTGTGACACCTGAATTTCCCCTTGCGGGACAACAAAGGCTATTTCTATTCTTCTATTCTATTCTTATCAATAAATAAATGAAGAAAACAAATGTACTGGATGTGGTTTTACATATAACAACTATGGGCTCATCTTAAGCCAGATAAAAGTGCAGTCCCAAGATGATGAACCTGTGATGATGTTTTCTTGTTTTCAGTGACAAAAATGATTGATTTGATGTATTCCCTTACTTCATTAATAGTTTAAGGCGCACATTCACACGTCTTTTCCACGTCAAAGAATCCATTTTATCATAAGCAGCAACAGAGTTAAATTTAGACCAAACTGATGACTAACAGTTAACAGCTAATATTTCTGCCAAAATAATCATGCAATTCAAAGTTAACTGTGGTGTAAAGCTTGTTTCAAAGCATTTGCATTAACTGACGTTTTGCCATAAAAAAGAAATGTATCTGTAAATCAAACACAAGCATCATTATTGTGGTTATTGCTAATGAGACATGTTAGGTTAGGTTAAAGGTGAGTCTATAGCCCTATTCTGATGGGATTAGTTTTACCTATAGGGACCACATGCTGTTTGTTGTAGTTGCAGATAATTGTCTGTGTTGTTAATCCCATGTGAATCAGACATGTCAGTAATTTGTAAAGTAAAAATTCCCCCTCAGATTACCTACTGAACTCCGAGATCCTGTGATAAAACTAATTTAATATAAATAGGCATCGCTGTGATTTGGACAGGAATGGGGTGAATACCATATGTAATTAGGCGATTTTTGTTTCCTGGGGGCATTTTTAATTTACTTTTGGTGAAGAATGGAGATTGGATTGGAGTGCACTGAAAACCTCTTGGATAAACTTGGGCAAAACACGACTCAGAACGGGTACTTGCACCAGGCGCGGCCACCTTCGCCAGCTGTGGAGGTGTTAATACTTGGCACTTACGTTGTTGTAGTATTCTCCACAAGGACATGCAGTAGAACACTTTATAACTTATGAAATGTTGTAAATAAGACAGCAAAAGCTTGATGAACAAACTATTTAAATGATGCTAGGCGTGTGCAACCTTGTGGGGCACTTTTGGCATGAACACCCTTTTTTTAACACGTCAATTAACCAGGCTTCAATATCACATTCAGGAGATCTGTGTAAATTTTGGGGAAATCTCAGGCTTTGGTTTGTGCAAATGCACCACTTAAAAAAACAGACATCAGGGAGTATTTTATTTATTACACTGTCCCCAGATAATGTGTATCCCGTGCGAATATGACTTAATAGTTTTAAAAAGGGTGGGTTTAAACTGTGTGTAAAAACCTAAAGTGACATTTAAGAATTTAAGAGTTTTTAGATCATTTAGAATTTCAACTTAATTCTGTGTGGATGCAAGACTAAACATTAAAAAAGCCTGGCCTTCTTCACACTGGCCATTAGCCATAGAGGTTGTTTAAAGTGATATCCACAACAGGTAAGATATTACTTGTTCATATTTTTTATACAAAACCACACTTCAAAAAATCTGATTTATTTATTTTAATGCTGAGTGTCTAAATAAATCTGACCCAGACATCTACTTTTCTTTTCCAGCTACTCTTCTTCTGGAGAGGTCAAATAAGCTCACTAATGCTTCCTTTCCTTCTCCATTGATCTTCACTTGTGTGTTATCTTTTTTTTACTTCTCAACCTTTATTCTTTACAATTTCATCCAATGATCATTGACTGCAAACTACCATTGTGCTGTATCTACTCCCCCCCCTGCAAGGCCCACTATCACCTCTCTGGGCCCTCCCCACCACCACCGCCCCCACTCCACCCCTCTTTCTCAGCCACCCTCAGCTGTAGATAATAGGCTGAGCTGTGGTATGACGCACATGGCTTCGTCTCCTGAGGGGCTTTTGCGCACACAAGCATTCATAAAGGCTCCACGAGTGGCTTGGTGTGCAGAAACGAGCGGCGGTCAGGTATTTTCATCCTGAGATAACCGACGCCACAGGATTACAGTATCAGCTGCTCCTGCTTCACTTTTTTATTTTAACAATGGGTCCTGCATTCTTGGACAGAAAAGACTTTTGTTGCTGTTATGAATAGTGATCATAAAAACCCATTGTTGCGTGGTCAGCAGGTATCAGGAGCAAAGAATGCCTGTGAGATCAGTTACCTTTTATACCGAGTCTCAGGTTTTAGGATTAGTTGCAGTTTTGATTTCGCATTGTTCTGAACAGGAGTCAAAGCTTTCATGAACTTTTGACTGATTGTGACATCATAAAAAACATTGTTAAATTAAAAATACCACAAAAAAGAATGTTTAAACAATAAATTTAGAGGAAATAAAAAGTATTAACGCTTGGTTTTTAAACGCTGAAACACTTTTGTGCTGAGAATTATGAGTCACCGGATGTTGACGGCTGGTATAAAGCCTGTTGATTAGCTCTTTGTTTTAAAACACCACCTTCTTCCTCAATGCCGTGCCATGCATTATTGTTTGCAAAAACTCATCCAGTCCAACTAAACGTTGCACCCGTACGTCAAAAAATACTCAGTCTGGCTTTGTTCTTTTAATCAATGACTGCACAAAATATGTTTACATCATTTGCATAACCTGTGTATGTAAAACCATCTGCCGGCACCAAAACCATGCTCTAAATGTGTCTGAAGTGAACGTCTGAGACTTTTATGCAAATGAGGTCTCATTCTGCATGTTTTCCAACAAACTGCTGGTCGTCAGTGGAAAGCTTTGCCTTGAGTACATTTACGTCACACACCATACATCGGACTTTCACTCAAGCTGCAACGTCTCCGTCAATGAACATTTCCAGTGAAGTTTTTCCAACAACTGACGTATCTTTACTGAATACTGATTAGGAAAAATAAACAAACAATTCTCAGTATTTTTATTTATCCTCGCAGACACAAACATCTACTTGTTCTTATGTTACTTTTGAGGTAGTTGCACTCATAAACTGTATGCTAAAGATCAAATGACTCCCCACAAAAAAAAAAAAAAAACTCATTGTTGAGGTTTAAAGTAGACATATCAGAATAAAGACAACAAAAACATAGTTGGTAAGTCCAGACCTTATTTGGCAAACTCTTTCACATTAATTTGATGTAATAGTTCAGAAAACATCACAGAAAATAGAGAAAACTGAACAGGTTGAAAAATATAACTCAAACAGAATATAAAGATATCTTTGCAGCACCTGAAGAGACTATTCTACTTTTCTGCACTCCTACAGGCTCTTACCTTTACAGCCAACAAAATTTGGTTTAAGCCCCGCCTACTCCCCTCACATACAGTCACTTGTCTTTTAAATGTGAAATAAATAACTCATCTTAACTAAATGTATTTGTGAAATAATATTTGTAGCCTGCAGCAGCAAGGTAAGATTTATGTGAATCAACAATGCTTGTGTAGGAAAAATCTGCGTTGTTCAAAATGGTATGTCCGAATAAACAGGAATCTGGGATTTCTTCTTAAAACTTTATTTTCAATCTTCTGACTCCAATCAGGTTCAAAGTACAGCACACAACACACAGGCGTCTGAGAGACCTTGGGTAAATCAAAACACAGCTGCTCTGCTCTGAGCAGTCTGCAGCACACTAATGCATTTTGAGCATCAGGAGCATCTGGTTTACATGCAAAGTCAATGGTGGACGCACATCAAGGGGCGTCTAGAAGCCAAGCAGCACATCTGGCGCATTTTGAGCAGCACGGTACGAAGCGGTGCACACGTCATGAGCGTTTTCCGTGGGCGCGGCACGTCCCAAGCAGCCGACGCTTGAGTTGGAAAATTTGAACTTTTGATGCTCGACGCGTCGCATCAACCAATCAGAGAGACTCTGCTCAGTGACGTACAGATATAGATATATATCACAACATATTCAATATACTTTTGTCCAAGTGGTCCATGAGTGATTATCTATCCAATAGTGAATTACCAACACACAATATTTCTTCAATATAAACATATTTGTTGATTTTCTTCTTCTGCTTGTTGTTTAAAGTGAAAAAATAAAGCTAAGGTCAAAATGTAGGAATTTAAATTTGCTTATTAAAATTAAAAGAGGAATAAATAATCAAACCAGCAACTGATGAGGACAATTACCATTTGTGATTTAATAATAAGGAAATTGTTTTAGTTCACACACATTGGCATAGATCTCTAGCTGTGATTACCCTGTAAACAACCTTACGTGTGTACTGTATGTTTTAAATTCCCATTGTGAAGGGTTGGAGGAAGCTCATTGATTTCAACTTTTGTATGTTGGACTGACTTGGTGTTATTCAGTAGTTTACTCAGTAAAAGTGCACAAATACAATAAGAATACAGTTAGCTTTGGGAACACAAAGGGTTTGCTTACGCCAGTTTAGTTCTAAAAAACATTTTCACCGTTGCCTTTTCAGTGTTTCAACTATATTCTTAAAATAGTATTTGGTCTTTTTTTTTCAAAAATATGAGCTGACATGGACCACAGGACTTATCTTGTCAGGAGGTGAAAAAAATATCATATTTCTGCCTTGATGACAATTTATCTAATGGAAAAGACTTCATGCTGCATTTAAGTTGCGATTATCAACAAGCTGAATACAGTATTGAAAAACTGCAAAATATTCTGCACACCCCTACAGAACCAAGCAGTTTCCTGTCAGAAACAGATCTTCACTGTAAACCAAAAAAACAAAAAAAAAACAAAGTAAAATGAGAAACTTTCTGAAAATGTACTCGTCATGTTTTAAAACCTTTATAAAATGTGTACTTGTATGTGTGAGGGAGAGGTTCCTAAAGCCCTCATCACTGAAGCAGATTGTTTGAGGAGAATTTTGTGCTGGACCGCTCGGATGATAGCTTGACGCACAAGCTCACGAGGACAGCCGCTGCCTGCCAAAGTCAACAAGCAGAGAAAGATCTGCGCTAATTGCCAAGGAAGAATGGTACCACTGTGTTCCACGAGAACACAATGTCGCCAAATTATCACACAAACGAGGGTTTCAGTGAGTGCTGGAGTTTGCAAGAAGCAGGAAGCAAAATAAATGAACAAATGGGATGAGCTCAGAAAACTGGTGTTTAGCTGTGGCTTTGTGTGTACACAGATACAAAATTTAAAATGAGATGTTTCACACACATTTACAGCTCATTAATTGAATGTTTTAAGATTTGAGCTCATTAATTGAAACTGTAATACAATTCCATAAATGTGTTTTTAAGACATTTTCTCAAATTGTTGAACTTTTATTGATTTTCGGTATTTAATGAACTCATTGCATTTAAAAAGTGTGAACAGATTTCATATTGTCAATGCACTCCAAAAAGTCAAGAGCTGTTTACACTTGTTGCATCATTCTTTGTTTCAGTTGCCCTTTTGTAATTGTTTGGAAACTAGCTGATCTAGTTTTGCAAAAAGGACTCAGTGTCCATTTTTATTTTTATTTTTTATTTTTGCTGAATACAGGATATCAGCTGCAGTCAGACTGATCTGAATCTCTTCTTCAGGCAGGAGTGCTACTAATGTGGGGGCGTTAAGGTGGCAATGGCTTCCCCTATAAATGTGCCGGTCCCCATGCTTCCACCTTGGCCAAGCAATGTTAACCAGCTTGTTAGAAAAATGTCTCACTAACCACATGATGGAGTTCCATAAAACTCCACAAAAGTAATTATTGCTAATCATTGCATAATGCATATGCTTCTACAACTTACAGTCAGCCTGATTAAGATGCATCAGCTTGTACGGATTGTCCCTAATTTACATAAATTTTTCTTCATTTTGCATGTATACAGAACAAATCTCACAGATTAAAAAATCACCTCAGCTCCGGATTTACTTTGTCTCAGAGCTGAGCTGTAAGGAAATGCCAAGTTTGCTCCCTCCTCCTGTACCTGCGCCCCTGCAGATGCCCCCCCCCCCCCTTACTATCCTTCCACCCCCCTTGTATCATGTGGGAGTAGTACACATTTTTATAAATAAAATTCATAGATTTCTGAAGATCAGTGTACAGGTAAACATCCAAATGGGTTGACATGTATGAAGACTGTCACCACAGAAATGGTTAAAACTCAGTCTATTTTATATTTATCTATAAATTGATGTGGCAGTACCTGAAAGTCATCTGCAACACATTCTCTGAACGCTACTAGATTTAGCAAAATATTTGTCTAAAACTTTAATATGGTAGTGAGTGATATGCATTTTTTTATTTAAGGGATTATTTCATTATCTTTTCATTAGAGTGAAGTGTTTCGTTAAATTATCTTCTCAGCCATTGAACAGCTGACTGACAGCTCACAGTAACATGAAAGCACTCCTCTGCTTGACGTGCAACAGAAGAAAACAATAAAACTTAAACTGGAGAAACAGATGGGGAAAAATTGATTGGTTTTAAAGCTGTTATTTCATTTAATAATGTTAAAACTGGAAACAGCCTTGTGCTTTAAAGGGCTGGTGCACCTTCATATCATCAAAGATGCAGAAGTTTTATGTTTTTTTTTACTAATAAGAAACCCAGATAGTGTTCTTTGTTTTACCTCTAGAGAACCATGCCCACTCTCTTTCTGTTCATCAGATTAGTCCTCAAATCTCTGCAGAGTTTCTGCACAGAGCTGATTTATGACATCCTCCTTATGTAATGTCGTTTTAGGTTACATTTTATGTATGCAGCAGCTGACTGTGCTGAGTGATGAAAGTTTTCCAGGTTATGGCTGAGCCCATGTGGCTAAACTGACAGATTCTCATGCCTGAAGGTCACACACAGGGGGGCCGTATAAGAGGGGGAAGGTTTGTGGCCCCTCCAGTTTTATTCTCTTGAGTCCAGAGCTTTTGCTTTGTGCTCATTTTTAATTTCCCTAGCTATTTAGGATCAGTAGAACCTATAAATATAAACACAAATAATGTTTTAAGATTTATAAAAATAAGCGTTAAATATATGTCTTGTTTAAAATAAAACCTAAATCTAGTCCCTCTTAATAGGAACAAACAGTTTTAAACAAATGTCCTCAACATAAGGTTCAAGAGGTTCGAAGCATTAAATGATTGTCAGTTCAAAATGTCCCAGAGTTGACTTCTTCTTTTTATGAACTTGATGATTGAATATAATAATAAATAAATAAATAAATAAATAAATAAAAATTAAGCAGCACAGTGGCTCAGTTGGTAGAGCTGTTGTCTCTCAGCAAGAAGGTTGTTGGATCAAATCCCAGTCTGGGACCTTGCTGGGTGGTGTTTACATGTTCTTATTGTGCAGTGGTGCACAGTTCCCCTAAAGCACTAATAGGGGAACTAATTTCCTGATTAGGGATTTGAAAAATTTATTAGTGGATTAGCACTTGCTAAATTTGGCTAAATGGGGAGGCTGAGGGAGAGTGGTTAGGGGAGTCATCCTGGAACCGAAAGGTCGCCGGTTCGATTCCCCGTCCAGCTGTCTCAGTTGTTGTGTCCTTGGGCAAGACACTTCACCCCTAATGCCTCTGATG
>JARVGW010000136.1:17110255-17143708 GCA_031762495.1 Anablepsoides rubrolineatus
ACTCATGTTGTCTGTTGAAGAATGTTCATGGGTTGACTGGGTTATTTTAGTGCTTTAGAATTAGCTTTTGCTAAAAAATTTCAGTGCGTTAGTGCTTTAGAATTAGGGGACCTAAATATTTGAGTTAGTGTTTTAGGGCTTGTGAAGCAAATGTTTAGATTAGTACAGCCCACCACTGTTCTTATGCATGAGTGAGTTTTCTCCAGGTGCTTCAATTTCCTCACACATACAAAAAACATGCATCTTGCGATGTATTGTGTGGTACACACAATACATCTCAAACAAAAGATTATTTTGTAAATGTTGTTACATTAAACAATTATTTGAACAAAATCAAGTCCAAGTGGCTTCAAACCAGCAGCTGAAAGTGGGCCAGTCTGTCAGGAACTGCTGCTACAAGATTTTTGTTGGGTTTAAAACAAAACCCTTTTTAATTGCATATGTGAGCACTTTAGAGCAGAAGTCAGATTAAACTGGTTCAGAAGTCAAACTGTGAATAACATATATTTATAGATTTAAAAATATTAGTGTTGTCTGTCAAAAATCTGACATGAATAGAAATGATAGTTATTAGGAGCCAGTTGAGAGGGAAGATGAACAGTAGAGTGAGAAAAGCTTGGCCAATCAGAAAAGAGGCATTCAGGACAAAACTCAATGCAAGATCATAATCATCTGTCTAACATGTTTTTAATGAGTTTTATCCCTGTATTTATGAGAAACCGAAGATGTAAATCAGTTAAGATGACAGAGATCAGAGGCCTTGGAGGAGTAAAGCAGTGGAATACAAACTTCATATATTCTTCATATATTTAGTTCTACTGTCACAGAGAGAGACCCAGGCCCTGTTTACATGTAAACAATCTCTGGATTTTCTTTTCCAATGTTTCCAAATGAGTGCAGAGGTGATCCAATTTCACTTAATCAGACTCAAACCCAGTTTGGAGAATGATTCTTACAAAAACATTTTGGGGGTTTAGTGTCCCTGGAATGGAAATAATTATCTAATTGATGATGAACGACATTGTGTCCATCTTACTTTCTACAGTTATTCTACAAAGTGAAAGCGAGCCAGTAGCCAGGCTGTGTGCCAGGGTTCAATAGGAACAAGCTGCTGCTACTTGGACCTTTAAAGATTACAGTACTTAACTGTAGTTGGACTTCTACCAACTTTGCTAATGCTCATTTCAATGATTTGCTTTTAAAAAGGACATAAATGTTTTGCTTTTATAACTCATATTTGAAAATGAGGGTAAGAAGGCTAAGGAAATATGAGCATTTAATATCTTACCTGTCATAGATAGATCTTTAAACAGCAATGAGTTTATGAACGATCAACTACAGCAGATGAAGTATTAATTGATTATAATCTTTTTTGCAAAACACCACTTCAAGCATAATAAACTAGGAGTGAATTTGTCTCTTTCAAAAAATTAAAGGAAACAGTTTGCCTCACACACGACTATGATGTTTTATGCCTCTGGCCAATTAACGCTCTCAGATATTAGATAAATAAATACAGTTAATACAGTTAGCTTTAACAAATTTGAAACATAACTTAATGTTTTCCTATTTATAGCAAACAAAGATGATTTTGTTTGTGTGTTAACTGGAAAAATATTGTCTTTGTTAGAAGTCATTTCTCTGTTTGTTACACTGTAGCCACATCCCCTGAAACCTACAGTAGTTTAGTTTATGGTAGGCAGCAAGTATACAACCAGAACTTTACTGTATTATTATGTTCCCAGTTGTTTTCTTAAATGACTTTTAGACATTAAAGAACCAGATCTGAACATTTGTCTGCACTTGACCTTCCACACATTTAGCAGATTTTTCATTTCACAATGGTTCTTGCAAATAGAAATATATTTATTTTGCTCTGATATGGTTTGCAAGAGGCAGAGCAGAAAACCTATTCTGGAGTCACACAGCTCAATATTTAGATATAAACAGCCAAGTGGCCTCATTTGACATGTCAAAACAGAATTATTATAACAGGCTCAAATGCTTCAGAACATGAACATTAAAGTTCTGATCGGTTTTGATCTTAATTGTTTTATATAGCAGGCAAAGTCAATTATTATATTATATTATATTTTGTTAGATCTGCTAAACTAATTATGCTGATTAATAGAATATTTGATCTTTTCTTTGAAGAAATCCCATCTTTCATCTTCCCTGCTGTTATTCATGTTTTATTCGATCCAGTCAGTTTCAATAAGAAATGTGACCTAAATTTCTCAAACAGAAAGTTCTCAGGTCAGTGGCGTGACTCATCTCGTCCCGTCAAACGCCCCCCTGTTTGCTGTCAGCCTCAACAGTTTAAGGAAGCGCTAAAAAAAAAGGCTGAAACACCTTCAGAGCTGAATGCGCTGGTGTTAGTTAAAATAAAGGTCATGAGAAGTATAAAAAGCACAAACACGTGTCGGAGACTTTGTCACTGCCCACTATAGAGAAACTGAATGATCACTTGTCTAATGTCAACTTATTGAGATGAAACAGTGACGGGCCTACAGCATGTTACTTAGTACCTATGTTCTCCAGTACCTATTGTCTCAAGTATCTTTGTTTCCCAATATCTATGTTCACCAGTACCTATGTCCCACAGTACAAATATGTTCCCCAGTAGCTATGTTCTCCAGTACCTGTTTTCTAGTATGTTCACCAGTACCTATGTTTTCTAGTATGTTCACCACCTATGTTCCTCTGTACCTATGTTTTTTGGTACCTATGTTCCCCAGTAGCTATATGTTCTCTTGTACCCATGTCCTCCAGTACCTATGTTCCTCAGTACCTATATTTCCCAATATATATCTCCAGTACCTGTACTGTATGTTCTCCAGTACCTGTGCCCCAGTACTTATATTTCCCAATATGTATCTCCAGTACCTATACTGTTTGTTCTTCAGTACCTATGTTCTCCAGTACATTATATTTCCAAAAGTATTTACTCACTTTCCTTGACTCACATATGAGCTTAAGTGACCTCCCATTCCTAATCCATGACGTTGGTCCACCCTTTGCACCCCTCTAATTCATCCTGAAGGTGTTCTGTCGGGTTGAGGTCAGGAGTCTGTGCAGGCCAGTCAAGTTCATCAACACCAGACTCTTCCATCCATGTCTTTATGGACCTTGCTTTGTGCACTGGTCCACAGTGAGCAAATACTTTTGGCAATGTAGTATATGTCCTCCAGTACTTATGTTCCATGGCACCGTACTCCAGGACCTATGTTCTCTCCAGGTTAATAATGAGAGTAACAAAACATGCTTAGCTTCCCCTTCAAATAAGGGAAAAGAATACTGACTATCAGTGCAGTTATTGTACCAGAGAGCATAGATACCAGGAAACATGGGTGTACTGGAAAAGGAACATAGTGATCTGGGGAACATAGGGATGAACCTACAGTGACAGCTCAACCATGTGTTGCATTTCTTCACAGATAATCAGCAATTGATAGCTGTGCTTACGTCAGCAGCAGCAATTCTTACAACAAAAATGTCAGCAGTTGATATGAATAAATGTTCACAAATATACACAATTAAACAGAATAAAAAGCAATACATTTTACCAAGAGTGAGTTTGTGTCAGAAACAGACACCAACGGTGAGAATTTTGTGACATTTCAAGAGTGAGAAGTTGTGGCTAATGGTTGTTGAACACATTCATGCACTCACATGATAAACCTTTTGTTATCTGACCAGTCATGTTATCTACAATAGACTGATGCAAATAAAGTTACATAACATAGATGTACAACATATTTTTATCTCTTATGTTCTTATATTATTAATTACATTTTTAAACAAAACATTAACAAAGCTAAAAATAAATAAATATGTATTTAAGAAAAGGAAACACGCCTCAATTATTGAGAGAATATCACCCATTGCCTGTCATTCAAAAAACCCAAACATTTTATTGTGATAAAAGATGGAGGTTTAGCCTTTTGATCAAATCTTGAAAACTTTATAGACATACAGTATATGTGCAAACTCTTAATCATTAGTACTCAGACTGGGTATTGGGATTTACTCTCAGCTACAACTAAATTGTAAATTAACATTTGTGAAACTGTCTGAGTTACAGTGTTTTTGTCTCTGGCAGCCATCTTGGATCAGATTTACTCAAAAAAGTTAATCAGTTGTAGATGTTTTTAAGAATGTCATTTAAATTTGTCCAGTGGTTCATGAGATATTTTGCTAACACGCACACATTTACATTATCATACATTTACGGCAGCAGATGATAAATATTAGCTTTTCTAGCAGAGCATTTTGATGTTTCATCAATGATCTGTAAATACTAATGACTGAAAAGGTACATTTTATCAGATTTGATGCCACCTGTGCACATGCTGGTGTAAACAGGAAGCAATGGGTTCGTTGTTTAGTTGTGAACATGAATCATGGAGATGTACGAACCCAGATAAAAGAGAATATGTTCTAGTTTCTATTTGTCTCTGTTGACATGTGTCTGTGTACAGGAAGAAAACACTCCCCAATGGTGTAGGCTGTCCTAAAATATTATAATTTTTTATGCACAAGGCATGCAAACAAAGATGAAAAGTAGATTGTGTAGGAATAACCATGCATGTCTCTGTTATATGTTTTATTTAAAAAAAAAAAAAAAAATCCTTCTTCATCCAGCAGTTTGATAGGTCACACATACTGTAAACCAGACCACACAGGATGCATGAGCTCATTCCACATTGTGACACTGATAACTTTTACAACATGTCACGCTTTAAGAAGCTGAGGAAGATAGATACTCTGCTGTGTGTGTGCGTGGGTGTGTGCACACACAGAAACCAACTGCAGACATGCAAGTGAGCCGCAAATTCAAACAGCAGCACATTTGGTTATGAGATAAGCGAGAGCAGAGTGGGCCATGCGGTTTATTTGTCAGCATGCAGCTAAATATTGTGCGACCTTTGAGTTGAGACGCTTTGCATGCCATTTGCATTCCTTTACCATTCGAGACTCAGGCAGGGAGGCGCTCCAAATTTGATGTTTACAGTGACTTTTTATTCTGTGCTTGTTGTGCAGTCTTACATCATTTTCATTGTTGTTTTGTTATGATCTTTAAACACAGCCTGAGACAAACAGCATTAAATATTACATAGTGTCAATATGACATAACCTTTAGCTCCTTTATTACAGCAAACACATCAATACAAACTTTTCAGAACTACTATCAAGCACGGTGGTGGAGGACAGATAATTTGGGCTTGCTTTGCACCTTTGCAGTCACTGAGTCAGTTATGAAGTCTCTGTAAACCAAATTATTTTAGAGTCTCGAAAAACATCTAAACTAAGCTTTTGATGTAACTACGGCACTTTATGGCTGTCACAAAATGTAAAAACTATTAAAAATTTACGAGACAGGTGCATCCACCCCCTTTTTGTTACATAAGCAAATTCCTGCTAACTGTAATAAACTGAAACACCACCATAAAAGTCCTCCTCAGTTCTGTGAGAAACTGATTAAAGTCATTTATGACAAAAACATTTTTTTGCAGTAAAATGTGGACAAACTTTATCACATTTTTTACTGTTGTAATTATGTGTTAGAGGTTTTTTTTCCCTTTAGCACATTAATCATGTCATAACCCCGGCTATTTTTGATGAACCCCTCAGGAAGTGCCTGACCTCTGGAGATAAAAACACAACACTGAACTGAGCAGCTCAGCGTGCCCCTCATGGACCAGCTGTTTACTGAAATGCTACTTTGTGCGGTGATGCATCTGAATACAACTGAGACAGTGAATCAAATTAAATTTTAGTCACAAATAAAATGATAGTGTTCCCCCACAGTGCTTACTTATACAGCCTATATTACAAAATAAATGTTTTTTGTTCTTATTTACTCAGTAGATTGCTCACTGCTATTGGGTTTATTTTTCTCCTTCAAATCTCCCCAGAATATAAAGCGTTTACTTACATATACTTTAGTTTAAATCATGTGCGTGACTGTTAAAAGACAATTTTATAAAATCAAAGTTTTTGCATAACAACAGTCTTATTTAAAGGATACTTTCAGTTTACAATTTGTCTGATTCTTATTCATTTTGCAGTCAGGGAGTGAGAGACGCAGGTGAGTCATATACACGGTTTACCATGATGACCATCATGGGAAACTTGCAGCAGCTTTTTGTTTTTCACACTTTTTATAGTATACTTTTTAAAATCAAAATAAGGGCATTTTTTCTTAACCTACAATATTATAAAGTTTAATAAGTAGCTGCTTTGGCACCTTTAAAAAACATTTTTTAAATACCATCTATATTGCGTTAGGTATGTACATATGGGTGCACATACATAGCCTACATGTGCATGAAAGTATGCATGCATATACTAGGCCTACTATGTGCATGCATGCATACATACATGTTTAGGCTATGTATATATGCACATGCATGCATAGGCTATACATAGGAACTTTTTTTTTCAAGTATTTAACTTGGCTTTAGAGTTTGATTTTATGCTTTTAAAGTTATAGCAGCTAATATTAGGCTATTTTGGATGGAATAGATTTTGTACAAATTTACTTATAATGGTATTTAGGCTACATCTAAAGTAGGCTATATAAAGGCGGAGTAGGGTAAAACAATGGTTCAGCAAACAGTAAATCCTTCTGTGTGACGATCACCAGATGCTTTCTGTTTCTGTTCCTGCTGCTTAAACCGCACGCGCTCTCTCTCTCTCTCTCTCTCTCTCTCTCTCTCTCTCTCGCGCGAGGCAGCCCCGCCAGCAGCACACACACAGACACACACACAGCCCGGCGGAGGGAAGTATCACGTGGTGACACATCTCTACGACTGACGTCATCGTCCCCATCTCCAAGCAACCCTCTCCATCAGCACTCGCGTCACCGCGCGCCCTAGCCGCTCGGTTGCCATGCAACCCGTGGCTCGCGCTCGGTTCCAGCCTTGCCTTGCACCCAGCTCAGAGCTCTGACGCGGGTGTGACGTTAATGAGGTGGGTATCAATTTGTTCTGGTGGCGGAGGGAGGGGCGGGGGGACCGGGGGAGGAGGAGGAAGAGGAGGAGGAGGAGGAGTTCCCCCTGTGAGAGCCGAAGCCCTCAGCTCTGCATTCCGGCGGAGCTCAGAGGCGCACAGCGGCCGCAGCGCAGACCCGGCCTCAAAACGTTGCTCTAAAGTCAAAGTCAAGCCCGGAGGAGAACTTTTAATCCTCTGCTGGGTGTTTGTTTGTTTTTGCGCTCAGGTGGAATGGTTGACTTTTTGCCTCACAGCTGTCTGAACTGTGAGAGAAGCTGGTTTATGACTTTGTAATAAAGGTAAGACTTTCTCTTTTTAAAATTTAAAAATGTTCATTTATTTTCATAGTCAAACAAACAAAAAAAGTTTCCTGGTTTTGGAACCGGTTATATTAGATTTTTTTTTTTGGTTTTTGTTACTTTCTCTTAGAATAAAGCTCACACGTAAATGGTAACTTATGATGTGATGTTTGTAAAAATATTATTTAACAATGAAGTACACATTAAATCCTTTATTTTAAAAGATTGTTTAAATACTTTCCCTGTGTTTCAGACTGTACTGGTTGATTTAATTATACCACTGTAATAAGGGCTATGATCAGAGAGGTATAACGTATCCACCTGCCCGTCTCTCCAGGTACAAGCCTTCATTCATCCCAGTGCTGTTCCAGCGGTCGATGCACCATGGTGATCATGACAGACACCAGCAGGAGCGCCCAGCCTCTTCCTCCTGCCCAGGGGAGGCCACTGCAGGTCGGCTTCTATGAGATCATCCGCACCCTGGGGAAAGGAAACTTTGCAGTGGTGAAGCTGGCCAGACACAAAGTCACCAAAACCCAGGTCAGAATCCTCCTCTGCTGCTCTGGATTGATACTTTTTACATTTTTATTTAGCATGCTAAGCATTTCATTCTTTTTTTATTCCTTTGTTTAGGTGGCAATAAAAATTATAGACAAGACCAGGCTGAACCCCTCCAACCTGGAGAAGATTTACAGAGAAGTGCAGATCATGAAGCTGCTGAACCACCCTCATATAATCAAACTCTACCAGGTGGGTTTTTATTTGGCTTCTCTTTGGAGGTTGTTGCAGATGTGTGTTTTAATGTCCTCTGGTTTATGTGGAGAGCAGCACATTGGTGCATTGCTGCCTTGCAACAAAGCGTGTGAGGGGAAACCAGGGGAGGGGATTTAGTATTTCAGGGTTTTTTTGCCATCTTGTGAGACTAAATCACAATTACAGCACGGCGGCATTATCTCAACCTCCCTCTCCCTTTGTCTTTATCGCCTTCTTTGTGTGCAAGTGATACAGAGAGGTGAAGGGCATTTTTGGGCACTAATGCTCACAGTGGGATCAATGCCCGTTGAGTATGTTTTCAGTCATGTATGATAGGGGAGGTGACTGCAGGGCTAGGTGAGGGAAGTGTGCGCAGCATTAGAGCGTAAAGCCTTATTAGCACCTGTTAAAGCCAAGTGCAATGTGTCTGTCCGTCACGTGAAGGCCACTCCACAAAGCACTGCTTTACTCCTAATCAAATTGAAGACTTAAGAGGGAAGGATCCGCTTTCACCGACTCAGCTGACCTTGCAAGTGCCTTGGCACACATGTGGCAACAAACAGGCGTGCCAAAGAACAACAAACGTCTCCTTTCTCTTTGGCTTCTTTGCTGCATTTTAAGGATTACTTTTGTCTCGCTATTAAGCATCAGAACAGCTTTTAGTGTCTGCGATGCAAAAAATAAGGTCATGGCATATTTCTGGAAAGCCCTACCAAAATATTTCCCCCCATATGCAGACAGTGATGGTCAAAATCAAAGCTAAAACATGCATTAAATAACGTTAAAGTTTCTGCCAAAATTTAATCACAATTTTTTTTTATGATAGAAATATTATCTGCTCACATTTGATGTAATTTAGGCAGTTTGTCTGCTTTTCATGAGACTAAATGAGTTAATGGCTGCTTTTTTTATACGAGTTAATCAATATTTCTTTTTTTCCTTCACTGCCAAAACTAAGGAAGTGATAAGAAACAGCACTGAAAGCTTCTTTGCGTAATCTGACACACAAACACACACCAGACTGCACAAAGATGGCAATGTTTGATTGTGCAGTAAAAGTTTGACACATAACGAGCCAATTAAAGTCCTTTGAAATCAAAACAAAAGCTTTGACCATCTTTGGCTTCATACCTCACTCGATGCATTGTCTAACCCTGATTGGCAACTCATACTCTCTCCGTCACTGAGAAGAAATTATGCAAATCAAGCGCAGTAGAATGTTACTTACCGTAATGGTTGAATGACTGATGAAACCACTAATATTTTATATGCTATAATTATCTTCAATCACCCTTAAACTGATTGTAAGCTTAGTGTTTAACCTGTTTGTGATCCACTTTATGTTTTTAGGTTAGGGATGCTTCAAAAAGTATTTTCTTCACTTCATGCAAATTAGGAAAGCGGCATAAGACTGTCTTGTGATAGTGTTTATTCGGTTTTTTGGAATCCCTCTAAGACCGCTAATCTGATCTACTTAGTCTCTGGTTTCTTGTGAACAAAAGGCATTTTTCTTGCATATTTGAGGATCCTTAGTTTCATTTTAATCCTTTTAAAAGAGACCCACCGGTGAGGCACTCTTATCTGCTTTATTGCAAAGGCAAAAATTGTTCAAAATCACAAACTACATGGTGAATGTTTTCCTTTGCAGCTAGGAGATAAAATATTGAAGCTGAAGGGTAAATGGCTCGAGGGCCCCTTTTATCCGCGATGTCTGTTCTTCCTAGTTGTGACGTTAGCACCGCCTCAAGGTGTCTGAGCTCCAGAGAGCTGCTCTATCTCACAGATAAAGACCCTTTCTCACTTGGTGGTGTGTGGCTATTGAATCACACTCCCTTGGTTCTCTAAAGGAACTCTGTGGCTGAAAAGAATAAAGCTCTCCCATTCACTGGAATTTGGTGACATTCAATTCAGAGCCGACACTGCAGTATCATCCGCACAGGCTTTTGTCATCCGATGAAAATTGCATTGTTGTGCAACCTTTAAAGCCCAACTGCTGCATCCCCGAGGCCTTAAAGGAAATGGGAGGCCTTCTGTGGAGCTCCAGGAAAAAGACTTGCAGTTTCATTTTTCCTGTTAGACGAACTGCTCGGTGTTGAGTCAGTGCACGTACGCTGTTTTTTATTACAAAAGGCGCGGCTCGTGTTAGCGGCCTGGACGTTTTGTTTGACGTAGGGACATGTAGGATATTTGAAATTCAACACTGGTATCTGTTGCCAACAAGTACCAGCCTCAGGCAAACACTCCCAACTATTTAACCAGCTGGTGTGTGTGAACGTGAAGAATTTTCCTTATAAGGTTTGGGCTGATGTGGACAGTTTGCTAAACATGATAAAAATGCATACGGGAAGTAAGCTACCTTGTGCAACAGAACACATGCTGGAAATATGTGCATTTTATTTTAACTAGTGGAATGCAGAAGTTTAAAAAAAGAAGTTTTAGTAGTTTGAAAATGTCTCATGCAATTCTTTTTTTTTTTTTTTTGTATTTTTAGGTCATGGAGACCAAAGACATGCTGTACATTGTCACAGAGTATGCAAAAAACGGAGAGATGTTCGGTGAGTTCAAACGCTGCTGAATCTGGTGATGCCGATCGAATGACATGTTTAGAGAGACACAAACCCCCGTTTGCCCCTCAAACTAAAATATCCTCCCTCCCTGCAGACCACCTGACCTCAAACGGCCGCATGAGCGAAACAGAGGCGAGGAAGAAGTTCTGGCAGATCCTCACGGCGGTGGACTACTGCCACCGGCACCACATCGTTCACCGCGACCTCAAAACCGAGAACCTTTTGCTGGACGCCAACATGAACATCAAGCTGGCCGGTGGGTTTTTCCTCTTGCTCATTTACTATTGTCAGAGTTACTGTTCAGCTGGCAGGAAGAGGTTGTAGAAACGTGACAGAGAGAGAGAGGTAATTGATTTGAAGGAAGTGTGTGCTGCTTTGGGGGTTCCTAAACAGCCCTAATTAAATCAATGTTCTGTCTGTGTGCTTATTAAATGTGGATAATTCACTTGTTTTACCAAGACTAATATGAGCCTGGGGGAGCGAGTTGTGCACGGGAACACACACTCTTCATTAAGTGTGTCTCTTCAGAACATAAAAGTGACAAAGACAGACATGAATGGTGATGCATTTGCATTAAAAGAGCTTGAATCACCAAACCTGTGTGCGTCTTTGTCTTGCAGACTTTGGATTTGGGAACTTCTACAACGCAGGGGAGCCTCTGTCCACCTGGTGTGGCAGCCCGCCTTACGCTGCCCCAGAAGTATTTGAGGGGAAAGAGTACGAGGGGCCTCAGCTGGACATCTGGGTAAGCCTGTGATAGAAATCTTTATCTTGGAAGATTGCATGAAAGTCAGGGTAACTCAAGCTTATGTTCTCGTTTTGCTTCTTTTCTTCAGAGTCTTGGCGTGGTGCTCTATGTTCTTGTCTGCGGCTCCCTTCCATTTGACGGACCAAGTCTTCCCGCGCTCAGACAGAGAGTTACTGAAGGACGGTTCCGAATCCCCTTCTTCATGTCGCAAGGTATCCATTCATTATCCTGATGCATAATCATCAAAAATTACACATAATTGACCGGAGACTTATCAGATTTTTTATCTTCGACCAGACTGTGAAAACCTGATCCGTAAGATGCTGGTGGTGGATCCAGCCAGAAGGATAACGGTGGCCCAGATCAAGCAGCACCGATGGATGATATCAGACCCCACAGCCGCCCAGCAGACCCTCAGCCATTCCCTCACAGAGTACAACTCCAACCTGGGCGACTACAGCGAACCTGTGCTGAGCATCATGAACACGCTAGGCATAGATCGTCAGAGGACCATCGAGGTAACCAAGAAGAAAACAAAAAAACATTAACATCCAGACGTTTATTTTTTTTTTAGAAACGTTAATGACTGATTGTTCCTTTTTTCCTCAGTCTCTGCAGAGCAGCAGCTACAATCACTTTTCTGCCATCTACTACCTGCTGCTGGAGAGGGTGCGGGAGCATCGTGCACAGCAGCTCAGCCGTCAGTGTGGCACCTGGAACCAGAGACCCCGGAGCACCTCCGACTCCACCGCCCCAGAGGTCAGCACCCAACCATGTTTCTGAAGCTCAAACGAGTCTCGATCCGACCCTCAGCTTGAAGTCTAAAGTGCGCGACTCTCTTTGCTTGCCTTTAGGTGATCATGGAGTCCAGCGAGAGCTTTAGGACAGCAGCTTTTTCACTTCCAGCCAAAAACACACCTTCGCCTGTGTACTCTGAGGTGGAGTGTGACCAAAGTGGATTGTTCCAGGTAACATATTTCACCTGTAGAGTCAGGACATTTCTGTGCGCTGTTTTCACATCGGTTCGTAACCAACGAGGCTTCTCTGTCTGCTCCTCAGCGGGTGGTGTTCCCAGTGGAGGCCAGCCTGAACAGACTGCTCTGGAACCGCTCCATTTCTCCCAACAGTCTTCTGGAGACGAGCATCAGCGAGGAGGTGCGTCCCCGGGACCTGGAGGAAGAGGAGGCGACGCAAACTCTCGGGCCCCTGCTTCCGCCCACCACCTCCCGCAGACACACTCTGGCCGAGGTCTCCGCCCGTTTCCACCAGTGCAACCCTCCATGTTAGTATGAGTTGCACCTCTTTGAGAAAACCAACATAGTGTTCGCTCTGTCAGTGAGAAAGAAGCTAAAATCTGCTCTGTGGTGTTTTTGTAGGTATTGTGGTTAGTCCCTCAGACGGAGCCTCTTCTGACAGCTGCCTGAAGTCCTCCTCTAGTCCTGCTCCCACTTTACAAGCGGCCGTGGGGGAGATGTCAACTATTCTGGCCTCGAGGGCAGGAGGTGGAGCTCTTCAGCCCGCTGGAGCTCCGCTCAATCTCTCCTCCCACCTCCTGCTGCCGGCACAGAGCAGCCTGCCAACTGCCAGCTTCCAAGAGGGTCGCAGAGCCTCAGACACGTCACTCACCCAAGGTACAGAACAAAGATCACAAAATACCCCACCCCAATCCGTAATATCTAATCTGTTGGTTTGAAACGTGTCGCATTAAAGAAACCGAGGAGTAACATTTTCTCATCACTTTCTCGGCAGGCCTCAAAGCTTTCCGCCAACAGCTAAGGAAAAACACGCGCACGAAAGGGCTGCTGGGATTAAACAAGATTAAGGGTTTGACCAGGCAGGTTGTTCCTCCCCCCTCCTGTAACCGTGGCAGCCGAGGTTCGCTCGGCCCGGCCTTCTCCGAGCACCGCAGCATGCTGGAGGAGGTGCTGCACCAGCAGAGGTGAGGCACGCTGTCATTACAGCCCACATGACATGTTATATCATACAGATTAAAGATTCTGCGAGTTGTAAAACAGAGACAATCTGAGGGGGGATATACGTACTTATTGTGTGTTTGTTTTCAGAATGCTGCAGATTCAGCACCAACCACAGCCTCAGGTCCAAACCCCCCAAACAGGACCTACCCCGAATCCTCTTCTCTTCCTGAGCCAGCCGTCCTCTCCTTCGCCGACCTCCGTCTTTGCCCCCGCCTCCATCTTTGACGCCCCCGCCCAGGCCGCCCTGCCTCCTCAGCAAGCCTCAACTGGTCTCCAGCCGGGCCCCTGGCATCAACCGCTCGAGACGTCCTACTCCAGCTGCTCCTCGTCCTCCTCGACCTGCTACACCTCCTCCCTGTCGCCCGTGGCCTCCGCTGCCTATCTTCTCGAGGCGCGTCTGCACATCAGCCAACAACCTCACCCGCACCCCTCCTACGCAGGCCCCCAGCAGCAGCCTCAGTCGGCCACACAGGTCCCCTTCCCCACCCCTTCGAAACTGACCGTGTGGAGCAGGGCTTCGGCCCCCGGCGTGGATCCCAACATGCAGGAGCTGGGCCTGTCAGGGCAGCAGCAGCTCAGCAGCTGTGTGATGGTGAAGTAAATGACTAGGAGGAAAGAGCACAACTCTGAGCAGAAGAAACAAACAAAACAAAAGAAATGCTGATGCAAGCAACAAATTGAAACAATATTCACTAGGAGGTACACATGTGAGAATGTGTGCTGGATGTTTTTTGAGATCATATAAGCTAAAGACTCAGCAATAACCAAACTCTGGATGAAGTTTGTATCCTAGAGAAGCAATAATTGACTCTTCCAGCGCTCAAATCGACTCACTTGAAGGAAATGAGAGTTTGATTCACATTTGGATGCTGTCTAAGAAAACCTTTCGAATTTATGTTTTTTCCACTTGCCTGGACAGAAGACCAAATTGTTTCTTTGTAAAAACAAAAGTTTCCCACTTCGTTCACCTTTCTAAGGAGACATTTCTCTGTAGCAGTGCAACCAACACGCAGTAGTGCCCTGAGCTTACAAAACGAAGGATTTGAAGTTGGAATGAAACTGTGACAATTTTATTTGATTTTTTTTTAGCATCACAAAAGCTGCTTTTACCTCAAGCTACAGAACGAACTGCTACATCCTGAATCAGACAAACCTGAGTTATTTTGAGCAAAGCACAACAGGTACATCAGTCAACATGGTAGCACCATGAGAGTTAGATGCTTCTACTACCTCCTCAGGCAACGAGGTAACAGTTTGGACACTGAAGCAGCAAAAAGAAACAAAAATTCAGCTGATGGACAAATCAAAGATTGTGGGAACAGTGCAATAATTTACCTGGAAACACAATGGAAAGGCATGTCTCAAATGGTCAGAATTATGTGTATTTTGCCTGAGGTTTCTGTGTTTTTTTTCTATCTTTAATGTATTTGATTTTGAGCTAGCTAAAGGTACCACAGTAACATGACACTGTAGTGACTTTTAGAGGAAGGCATTTCAAAAAAGCTGCTTCTTCCTGCAGCATGCCTGTTTCTGCAGAAAGGAAGAATTTTGGGTTTTACCAAAGAGCGAACAGCACAAGAGATGGACGATCTATCAAAGATACACTACTGACTTTTCACTTTGAATGCTGTCTCAAGATGTAGCACAGTGGTCAGCTACCATTTTCACACAATACAAGAAAAGAAAAATGCTCCCGCTGCCACCAAATCCTGTTGTTGCTATCTTTAGATGTTACTATCAGGACCATGGGTGTATTCTTGTTTTTTACTTTTCTAGAAAAAGAGAAAAATGAAACAAAATGGAAAAAAAACATAGCAATATCACGTTGTGCAGGAAGCTGAACTTTATTCAGTGGCTAGACTTTTAGTTCTGGTGAGATGTGTGTGTTGTAATTGATGTTCTTTGTCTCATATCTGTGAAGCATCTCATAGGAGAACAGTGTTTTTTTTTCTGGGTTCTGCCCAGGAAGCATGCAGTGTTGATCTTTCTGCCCAGATGTTTTTGGTTGATTGCCCTCACCCCTCAAAAAAAACACTCGTGCCTTTATCAGAACAACTCCCAGTCAGAGTTTCCCCATCTCTGACCGTGACACTGTAGAAGGACAGAAAGAAACGAGGCTCTGTTTGTGGCCCTTTATTCAGACACCCCTCCCAGATTTGTCTCTGACCGTTCGGCTTGCTGTTTAAACAGAAGCCAAGTTTGCACTTTATCTGTATTTCTTATAGACGACTTGTTTATTTCTCATGATGGGGAAAAAAATATAATCACATAACTGTCGACACACTAAGAATTGTGATGCAAATCTGGAAGATAACCCTTTGGATAGACTTCAGATAATAAGAAGTATTTCCTGTTGTTTATGATTCCCCCAAATTGTTACTTGACTGTGTGAGGATGATCACGTCTCTGTGTGTGTGTGTGTGTGTGTGTGTGTGTGTAGAGGTTAAAAAAACGAAGCAGGGTGAGAGAATGAATATTGAAGAAAATGTGTTTATTTATGTTGCTATTTATTTAAATAAAGTTCTCTTCCTAAATACTGTTTTGCCTCTGAGTTTTTCTATAAATTTTACCTTTTCTTTGACATTTTCGGTTCTGTTACACATGTTTATGTGTTTTGAGTTTATCATTTAAGAATAATCAGTCAAAGAATGCTGAACAAACATACAGAAGTGAAACTGATAGTTCTGTATTGTTTGCTCCGATGCCGTTTCAATACTGAGATCAGTCACAAATCCTGACTCTGAGGTTCTGTTTTTTGTCACCTTCAAGCAACTGCTAGCTGCTAGTGGTTTTGTTGTGCCGTGCAAGGATTTTCAGTGATTTCTAGCAAAACCCTCTGATGAAAATGATGAAGCCTCTGGCCCCAGTGGGGGTCCTGTGATGCAGAGTGACGATGGTGATGCAGCTGACCCCAGCGACCCTCCTGCTGAAAGGACAGGTGCCTTGACGTCTGTCAGGCAGAGACAGAGCTATGTGGGAGTCGAGTGACGCAGCCGCAATATGAGAGACTGAAACGTCCACGAGCCAAATGAACTCTCTAACTCCCACCTCCATGTTTGCTTTTTATCTCCACTTAGATAAAACAAAACATAAAGCCTGCCTAAAGTTTTCCAGGATGTGTTTCCACACCATCGATTTACACTTCTGGACGCTTCACTCAGTCGTGTGTAACATATGTTGTGACACTTGTTCTACTAGTGTTGGGTTTGTGGAGGCTCAGCCTGGACGGTCCAGCTGGCACCAACATATCAGCCATCAGCTGCTGCTTGCTGCAGACATGAGCTCATAGCAGCTACCCAACATGCACCAAGGTTTTGTTCAGAAAACAACAACAGCAGAAAACAAAGATCGCTGCGTGAAATCTGCTATCTTAACTTCCTAATAGTTTGTTAAAAACCATCCTGACATCAATGTGATAGCAGGAGCTCATCCAAGGCCTTTTTGTTTTTGATGATTTCTCCAATGCAAATGTCTTATCTGAAAAAAAACAAAGCTCAAATGCAGAAGAACCTTTTAAATATTTAAAAAATGTTGCTTTATTTGGAAAAAGCGAACAACTATTTTCAAGAAAAACATTTGTTTAATAACCGCCGTGGCAGGCAATAATTTAATTACCTGCATCTGTGGCAGCAAAATATCTCAAGAACCAGTGGAAGAATTTTAATATAACAAGCAGAAAGTAAACTTAGGGTGTGCAGCTTCTACTTTTAAACCTGATTCAAGGGAGTCATTGCAGATAATCTAACCTGGCTGTAACACAGTCAATTTTACATAACATTAACCTGAATTATGTCTGGTAGTAGCTGAGAGTCATCCTAAATACATACTTTGAATTGGCATTCAAAGTATGTATTAAATCATAAACCCTTGCATGCCAAAATGTGTTGGCACACATTTTGGCATGCAAGGGTTTATGATTTTTTTAATAATAAATATATATGTAATAACATGCACACTATGAGTGGGATAAAGGAGAGAAACAGTACACTTTACAGTAAGGTACACAAAAAAAGTAGTTACTGAGTAATTGAGGACACAAACAACAAATTACTCAGAAACTTCTGGGGAAGATGCTTCATTTTACTTTAGGGTACACATAAACAGTAGTTTATCTTTGGTGTCCTTAGTAACTACTCAGTTAGTTTCTGAGTAGTTACTGAGTAGTAAGGACGTTTTGTTTACCTTATATTAAAGTGTTATCAGAGAGACTTCAAAGACTCTAATAATTAAAAACATTTTTTAGGTGAAAAGAGTTAGGGAGTGCCTTTAGCTTACTTATACATAAATGATTTCTCCAAACAAAGACCAGGGAGGCAGATTCCTTACCATAAAGTACTCTCTGCTCTGATTGGACAGTTTAGGTAGTCTGACACAGCCCTGCCCACCAACAAAGCATCTGATTGGTTGAAGAGTTAGCATCTCATTGACAACATTAGCGTGTGTCATCAGTGTTTACTAAAGGCTAGTTCTCTAAGAGAAACCCAAAAACAACTTTTTGTTTTTACAGGGACAGATTCTGGTGTTTAGCTGACATACAGAGCAAGACATTAAACATCCAAACTTTGCAACACAATAAAACAAGACATTTCTTCAGCTGGAAATGTAATTATTTTTTCTTTAAGTCACTGATGGATCACACTGAAGCTTGTGAGACTAAAAAAAGATAATTTCTACAACAATGCAAAACTTATTGTTTGACTTCTCTGCTCTATTTAGCTCTTGGACTGCAGCCTTGAAACAGGTTCAACAAGCTTTTAGTGAACTTGTACAGATTTCTGAGCATAAAGAAGAGTGTAAATATTTGAGTTGACCAGTCTTTGTTTTGTTGTTTTAGTGTCCAAGTTATGGCCCATTTCAGACAGCAGATCAATTGATAAAAGCGACAAAATGCAATGTGCAATATTTTATCTTTATGAAATAATAGGAAATTAATACCTGAATAAAAGAGTAATGTTACTTCTTCTAAAACTCCAATATAAAATCTTTATAAATTAGTAGTAGCCTAAGGTTTATTACTAATGTTAAGTGTTATAAACATAAATAAGCATAAACTTAATTTGATCCAGATTTAACAACTTGTTTTATTCCTGATTGTTTCCATGTCTTGATTTGTTTTTCATTTTCTTGTTGGATTTCACTGTTTTAAAAGTTGAAATAAAATAATAAAGGTAAGTTGAGACAGTGGCTGTTTTCTTTTGTTTGCTGCACAAACAAAGCAGACAAGAACACTCTAAGAAACAAGAAGGAAATAACTGAAAAGTTGCAACTTTATATGTTACCAATGCAAAGAACGTTTCCCTTTGAACATCTGTTTGAGACAATCCAATATTATTGTTCTTATTAATGTAAGTGTAAGTTTGCCATATAAAGGAATTATGTTATGTTTGTTGTGTTTCTGTAGAAATTAGCAGAACTTGTAGGTCATTGTTGTTCACTGTGGGTTACACACAAGTGGGGGATTCACGTTCACAAGTTGTCCCTGAGCTTCCAGCTCTACGTGTCAATCTGCACGTGCCAACAGGAAGCTCTGAAGATTTCTCAGTGTCTCAAGTATCAAATGAACTGTGGTGGACACCGCCCTGAAAATCTAAGCAGGAGGATCTTGATGGGAAAGTTACTCTCAATATCATATAATAAAATGTGTTTTGGCTAACATGTTGTAAAAAGGCTTCATTCAGAAAGTAGAAAATCTATCATTTTGTCTCTATGTGTCCCTGTGATGGTCTTTTGAAGAGGTGTCAAAAGTATTCACAATCATTACTTAAGTAGAAGTATAGTTATATTAGGGTTTAAACATACTTTTTTGGAAGTAGAAGTTTTTTTTTGTCCTTTTTGTCCTTTTTTTGAGCTTTTTACTCAAGTAAAAGTATAAAAGTACTGGTTTTAAACTACTTAAAGTATAAAAGTAAAAATAATGAACACTTTAAAAAGCCATTATTGATAAAACTATACATCACAACATTCCCCCACGTTTTTCTTCTAAAGTCAATAATGAGTATAATGTTAAATTAAAATGTTAATGTTGAAAAATTTGGAATTAACTGTCTAGACTAGTTGTTTCAGCCATGATCATCTTTATCCTAGGCTACATCTGCTACAGTATGTCCTTCTGGAATGCGATGGGATTTGTGTCGTACAGGTGGAGTGTGTTCAATCTAATAGGTTGTCAGAATGGTTTATATTTACACTTCTCATCAAACCACAATCAAATTCACTTTATCCATGGGCTCCATGTATCAGGATAGATTTCTATTTTTTTAAGATGGGATAAAAACAAGTCAAATTTAAATACAAATTAAATACTTTTTGCATTTTTAAAAAGTAAGGAGTAGAAAGTACAAATAATTGAATTAAAATGTAAAGAGTAGAAGTTAAAAAATAGGCTGAAAAATAATTACTCCACTAAAGTATAAATAACCAAACTTTTTACTCAAGTAAAGTAACAAAGTGTTTGTACTTGGTTACTTGACACCTCTGGTCCAGTATGTAGCCAGTCTCTTGCACAGTGACTGCTGGACATGGGCATCAGGAACCCGGACAACGAGAAGCTGGAGAATCCTGGAAACCCTGAGAATCTGTTGGATTTAGTTTCGTCTTCAGAGAAACTCACCGGTCCTGATCCTCCAAACTGAGACTGATTGTTGTTTCCTGTTGCAGGTCAGACACCGGCTGCTCATAAATACTTCACAACTTTGCTTAAAGACACAAAACTCTCCCTTTTAGTTCAAACCTCTGGTGCTGTTTTGAGATCCAGTTAAATTTTCATGTAGATGTACATGAGGTAGAGGTGAAGGGGAGCTGGTAAAATAAAGCAGTACTATCCAGGTAAGTCAATCTGTGACATTTTAAAAACTTGTTCTACAAATTAATATGTATCCAAAGCAGTCAGAGCGTTGCTTTATTTGAGTATTTATAAGTTAGTGTAATATATGAGTATATAATGTATGTAACCCAAGTTACAAGAAAGACAAAGAGAAGGGCATTACGATGGATCAGTGGTTAAGCACAGAAGCCTCACAGCAAGAAGGTTGTATGTTTGATCCCCAGTTTCAGACCTGAGGTCTTTCTGTGTGGAGTTTGCATGTTCTCCTTGTGTTTGCGTGGTTTTTCTCTGGGTACTCTGGTTTCCCCCACAGATCAAAAACATGTACAATACGTAGCTTTCAGCCCCAGGCCTCCTGTGCAAAAGAGATCTGTGATCTTAATGGGATTTGTCTAGATAATAAAGATTAATAAAATAAATACAGGTAGTAATATTTACAAAAAATACAACGAGACTGAGTCTGTGCTCTGTTTTTACTGAACATTGTTTCAGACCTCATTAAAAACATCTGCAGAGATTAATTTGTCACACAGCTTGAAGCCCAGGTGGAAACAGCTCAATTTCTGCCTTTTTAAAACCAAAGACAGGTTAAATATGGACTAATGACATGAGCAACTCATTTATAAACTGCCAGCTTCCTCTAAGTTCTGTAGTTTTGTTTTCCTTATAGGAAGGGTTGAAAGCAATGTTTGATAAAAATGTTGTTGGGGGATGAATACAGCAGGAGTTTTTTTTCTTGTTTGTTTTATTATCATTATTTTTTCAGTAGAGTAAAGTAGACCTCAATCATGAACAAAACTGTCCCAATGACCACATAAAGATTACATGACTTCATGCAGGGTGAAGTGTACGATAGTGGGTTTTTTCTCTGGGTACTCCCTGACCAAAAACATACATGTTGTACAAACTGATTACTCTAAAATTATTACCTGGACAAGTTCACTGTGGATGTTCAGCACATCTTTTGTACCCACCATTTTCTATAGCAGACATTTTGACATAGCTCAGGTTTATGGCTGCATTATAGTTAGAATATGTTTTGCTAGTTCCCATATTTTTACAGAAGCAAGCAGCAGATAGGGAATGCAGCTCTTGTTATTACGCCTGTGCTTTTAAGACCAAATGTCTGCTGTGAAATGATGTTTTCATTTGGGTTGGGTTTGTTCACCTGTGAAGAACTGTTTGCTGAAACGTTCTGAAATTACAAACATCTTTTAAAATGCACTGTGACTGCTTTTGTCAGTACAACAGTGTCATTTTTATCACAAAAAGAGGACAAATAATACCTTATATAGCATGCCTGACAGTCTAACAGATCACTCATCTCATTGCACATATTCTCTTCTTCCTCTGGAGATGCAAACACCAACAGGAGACAGTAAATATTTTACATAAACGTCACTTTGAGAAAAAAAAATGTAATAAATATAGGCCGGGCCTACATTTGCTCTAAAGACATGCAAAATATCTAATTTACATTATGGGAACAGTGTCAGCACAGAAAACACTTTTTATGCTTGGCTTGTTGAAAGCTCAGTATAGAAGTGGATCAATAAACACATTTTTTCTCTCTTTTTTGTCACAATAAAGAATGAACAAACACTAACATTTACAGAGATCATTCTCATGTAAACATGGTCTTAGTTCACAATTATTGGAGACTCTTTGTCTCAAAAAGCATAAAATCCTAATTTTTATTAAAATGTTTAAAGACTATAAGCCATAAATAATTCCCAGCATCAATACTTTATTAATCCCATGGGGAAATTAAGCACTTCTCAATTTGTTATTTTTGTAACACCCCAATGATTTACTTCTTAAAAGAAATGGAAAATATTTTCAGCCATTTAACAAGATAAATTTACTGCAGTATGACGTATATTGATTAAAACAGTGTGTCCTGTCTACAGAGTGACTTTTTTGAAGGGTCATGGAAAAAAAAACAGGCCAATAGTAAAATGTTGGCAGGGACTTTTTGTAGAGATATTTGTCTGAGTTAAGAGAGGAAAATAAACTACTTCCTTCACTTAGAAAACAAATACTTTTTCCTTACATTTGGGTCAACTTACCCTGTTTAACATCCAGTCAAAGTTTCACACAGTCTGCTTGATAAAGCATAGAAAAATGTGGAATATCTGTAATTTTGGCAAAAATATATAAAATATTTTTAAAAAGCACATGCTGGAGAGGAAAAACTGCTAAATTAAAAAAAAAAAAAACTTCCAGTCCGAACAATCGGCCACAGAAAGAGGAAGTTAAAGCCTGATGACAAGAGGGGAACTCATGTAGTCGATGACATGGAGTCAGACACGAGAACATTAAAAACTCTGTGTGTGTGTGTGTGTGTGTGGGTGTGTGTGTGTGTGTGTGTGTGTGCCAAAACCTACTGTAAACAAAAAGCCCAGAATGTGATTTGAAGCTGATAAAACACACTCAAAAGCACTCTTGTGCAGCCACTGTGAAGGCTTTCAGATCCCCCCACGCCACCGCCTGTGAGATTAGCACCCTCCTAATTGTGTGTACGTGAGTAAGAAACTGTGCACATGCGTCACTGCTTACAATGGACCTCTCTAGCAGGACAAGCATGAATACCAGAGGATTTGTGGAGCTGGTGGAGTTAAGTAAATAAACAGCGTTCGGAAGTGCACATGTCAGGCCTCTGCAGAGCGGAGTTCTCTCCTCATTCAGAATGTACACACATCTGGTGAAAAGCTACCATGCTAGCTCAGAGTGGTTGTGTGTGTGTATATGACTGAGTAAAATAAATAAAAAAAAAACATTGTTGTAAAGCTTTTGACAAAATACAAAAAAGGAAAAGGACCCTCATGCTTGTTTGCATTACCAACACAGCATTGCAAAACCAAATTAAATACTAAGAAACTTGCAAAAGCTTTGTTGAGTTTTCCACTTAGTCAGGCATTTGTAGGCTGTTATTGACGGTGTACACTAAGAAAGTGTTGCCTCATCATTTTAATCATCAGATTGTACTTATGTACCTTTTGTTTTCTCTAAAGTCTGGATCATATCAGCGGTTTAACACAAACTTTAAATCCACAAAGCCAAGGTCTTCTTTAACTAATCAGCATATTGCAAAAGAGGATTAATTAAAAAAAGTCACATGTGATAGGGTGAGCAGCCAAATTGTCATTATCTTATATGGTGCAGTGGCTGAATGGACCCAAACACAAGCACACGGTTCTGGATGTCAGAACAGCATAAACAGTACTAAAGTAACAAAACATCACATCAGAACAAAGAACTCAAACAGATAAACTGATGATGAACCAGGAGTGTAAGCAATGGTTGATTACAGAGTGAACACAGCTGAGCTGATGACTGATGAGAAACAGGTGTGTGTATAAGGCTGATCAGAAGAACAACTAATAACATTAGGTGGAAAGTGTCTAGAAAGTTAATATACCACTGATATGTGTGTGTGACTGTGTGTGTGTGTGTGTGTGTGTGTGTGTGTGTGTGTGTGTGTGTGTGGCCTTGTTTTTGCTACTTAGTGGGGACAATTTTTCAGGAAGATGCAGCCTTGTGGGGTCTGGATGCTCCTTGTGGGGACCAAAGCCCGGTCCCCATGACTTCGGAGGCTGATTTTGGGTATGGAGGTTAGGTTTAGGATCATGGTGTAAATTGAGTTTAGGTTAGGGTTATATAGGTTATATAGGTTATATAGGTTAGTATACTTATTTTACAAGAAAAATGGGGCAGTGTACTTGACGTTTACTTTTTATAAACTATTTTTGATATACTTAAAAATATAGTGAAGTATACCTGGCCTTAAACTGAAAAATAAGATAAGGCTAAGTTCATTAAGACTTAAACTTATACTTTTTAAATGTTATATAAATGTATTGAAGTTGTTTTCAAGATTCTGTGTTGTGATTTTGTAAACACGTTACAGTGTAGTGTACATACAGTATGGGTTATGTTTAAGAATACTTCAGGAAATATTTTTCAGTACAAAAATAATATTCTACAAGTAAGCGAACTTACAAGTATTATATTTTTTGTAATTCATAAAAGTGTAATTAAAGTATACTTAAATAAACTGAAATGAGGTCTAGAAGTATATAACTAGTGCAATGGCAGTATAGAGAAAAGTATACTTGTGATATACTTTAAATATAATTCAACAAGCTAAATTGTGAACCACAGTTTATACGTAGTACAGTAGTATCTTGATGAGTGTACTTGAATGTATAATATGGTAAACTTAAAAAGATTTTATAACAGTATACTTGAAGTATACTTTATGTAAAGTCCCAATTTATTTTGAATAAGTATTAAATCACTATACTTTCTAGTACACTACAAGTACACCGACCGTAGTATACTTGATATACCTAACTCATTAAAATGTACTTCATGTATGCTACTTGTTGGTAAGGGTTTTCAAACATGTTATGTACTGTAACTGAACTGTGTAGTTGTTGTTTTTTTAGATTAAAGTTACCAGATTGCAGTAATCCACTTTGATCTTGGCACCACTAATACTTGCCTTCAGCAGTAGCTGTTTGCTCATCAAGCTGACCAGAATGATTTAATCAAACTCTCTTTTTCCAAAGTTAAAGAGTTATCTACAACTTGTAAGATGATTGTTCCTCTTAACCTTTGCTAATTCAAAAGATCTAAATGATCTCTTTAAAATCTTGCTGACTGCAAAGCTGAATGATGTACTGCTATTTCAAGCATTTTAAGTTTTTTTTTTCATTTCCTCATGTATAAATATGCTCATATTTTTCCAGAGTATTTCCTTCTAGCTTTTTATTATATTTTTTAGATTCATTCAGCTCTAATTGTTTTCAACCTCACTGCAAAAACACTGAACTATTTCTTATAACTTCAGGTGAATTGACTTACACAGAGGAACATATTTTACAAAATACCTGTTTCATGTGATGTCCATTAACTGAACTAAAATAAACAAACACTTTAAAATGTTTGAGATTTTTGTTTCTGAGCCTCTGCAGCAGCAATGCTGTGTGCAAATGTATTGTTGTTTAATAGTGGCAAATAAATAATCAAATGAGCAATAATGGGAAACAAACCATGTTCAAGTAAATTAGAAGAACTAGTGCAAAAGAAGTCTAAATATTCACTTGCATCCATTCATTTATTAAAAAAAGAGTGAGCAATTTGAAAAAGTCATCATTCTTATCTTACCAAGTTCAGTATTTCTTGCAAAGTACAGTATGCTGTTATCAGTACGTTCAGAAGAACCATTTTTACCTCCTTTATCTCATATTTCGTTCACCCATCTGAATTATTTTATTTTTTTTATCATGCAGCACTGTCATTGTTCACGTCACCATGGTGACACTTCCCAGGTTTTTGATTTGGCTCGTGCAGCACAGACTGCTGTGGCGCTACAGTAAAAAAGATTAAACACACACTTAGTGAAACACTGTCAGCTGTGAGGGCTATGACGCACGTCGGTCTGTCTGAATATTGTTCAGCAGGCTTTGGCGTCTAAGTGAACATTCCATTACAGGCATTGCATTCCTTTACTCTCTCCTGCTGAGTTCAGCCGGCAGCTGAGAGCTGAATTATTCTGTCTCTCAGCCACAAACACACATTCTCTTTAGATGTTTTTATATTTATACAGCTTGTTAAAGTGCCACCTCACGCAATGTAAAGTAAATGGATCACCGTTGTAGCCAATAATAACAAAGCCTCATGCTTTGGTTAACAATAAGCTGTGCTTCATGTTTTTTAACTGTCTGCTAAACGAGTCAAGCTTAGCAGGTTCAAATTGAACTATATTGTTTTTGTTTTTTTTTTACTTCAGGAAGTGGAGATGGACTTGCGACCTGTCCAGGGTGTACCCCGCCCCTCGCACTGTGGCTGCTGGATATGGGCATGTTTTGACTTTCTGTCTTTAACTTCGTAAATTCTAAAGGCAAACAACTTTTACTTTCAAGTTGAGGTTGGATTGTTCTTTCCACATTAGTGTTGTATCAAGGGACCAAGGCAGAACAGAGCTGTCAACGATGGTAGTCACAGAGCAGAGTGTGTGTGAAGAGGAGAATGACAAATGTAGAGACGATATGTCCTAACAAACAATTCTGCTGTGGCTCTGTTCACCCTAAAAACAAACTTCACATGTTAGAGACGTTCTGAGGGCTGATTTGGATCAGCGGTTAGAGCAGTCGACGGTTCGATTCCACTATCATGCAGTCATCCTGTATGTTCCATCAGTGATTAGTCTCCATAGAATGATTTATTCACATTAATTGTGTAGACATATGGTAGAGTGCTGTATAACCGAACTAATTACAAACTTTTAAAATGACTACCAACAATTTGTTCTAACAGAGTTAGGTTAGTGTACTTAAAACTGTTAAAAGTAGCACAATGAAAATCTTGTTTATTTCACCTGACACATGGTGTCTGCACAGTTATTTGCACCATTTTCTACTCATTTTTAAATAACATTTCTTTTGTTACTGCACTTTTTTTTCTGCATGTATACTATAAATACTGTAATAGTATTGTAACTTACACATTATGTACATTTTAGAAAATTCATCCTACTCAGTTGCACATTGCTTGGATCCTGAGTCTGTTGTTTCTATTTTAAGAACTGAACAGTAACTTTTTTGTTATAATCTTTTACATTTTCTTATTAATATTGCTATTATTGTTGTTGTTGTTTTTTCACATTTTCTCAATACTTTTTAAAACTTTTTATGTGAACCTGTATTTCAAAAGATAAAAGTTTGGGAACCAGTGTCGTAACACATTTTGAGTAGCCTGGTTGGCTAGAAAGGCCCTATAATATATTCCATTTATCATTTAAGCACATACTGACCCAGGCTTCAGCTGCCTTTGTTTATTAGACTATTCATGAATAAAGAAGGGACTTCCAACCTTCTCAACAACCATTTAAGCCAAACTCATAAAACTCAGTTTGATACAAAAGTACAGGCTGTGGTCTAGTTTGAATAGTCCCAATGACCGTAAATCTAAAATTATAAAAACATTGGTTGCAAAATCAGTAAATAATGTTTAAAAATTCCAAATAAACTATAGCTATTCTATTCCTGACCTGTGTGGGGATAAACTTCTAAAATAAAATAGCATTTTAATGTTTGCCTGGTTACACAAGCTGGTTATGTGCTTTTTTTCTTTTTCTGTAGGAGGAGCTTTAAATCAGCAGTCAGCAACAATAAATAAAACATAAATTCAAAACAATATGCATGGTTCATCCATTGCCTGATATGCATATTTTATGTGTAGCACTGAGACGTCACAAACACACTGGCAAGGTTTTGTTGTCACAGCAAGCAAACACTTATTGTTTTGAAGTCTATCATAAATATTTGTTGCAAAGATAAGCACATTATGGTTTATAATATTGTTGTTGATAAAATAAAGTACAGCTTAACTCTGTGAGGGGTTTGGAGATGGCTCTGCACACATAAAGCCATGCAGGGATATGTGTATACAGTAAGTGCATTAACCAATTGTTTATTGGGACAATTGTGTGTTCCATATTGGCACAAAACATCACAACAATCACACCCTTTATTAAAAGACAAATCTTGTGTTCAACTATATTCCTCTGACTGTTCAGTTATCTCCTCCATCAGCGTTTCATCTCCCTCTAAAGGGGATTTTAACATGCAACAGAGAAATGAAGGAGGAACACAGAGACAGTGAGCTCAGAGAGTCCGAGTGCCTCGTTGCACCTCATGGTTATATGATGACATGGGAGTGTCAGAAGTTGGGCCTCAGTGGAAACTTGGAGGACCAGATGTGATACGGTAGCTGCGTCACTAAGCCTGACTCCTGAGCCTCTGTCTCCTGTTACAGCTGACCTGTAGTCACCAGCCGGCACAACAGCTTTTTACTATGTAATGTCATTAAGAAGATGGGCTGGCATTTTGGGCCTTGTCCATTTTTTTCCCATTTTTTTGGTCCCATTTTTTTGGTCCCTACTATCATTGCTGTCATTCATCAAATCGGCTGTGTGTATATACAGGATGAGTCAAAAACAGGACACCTGTGAGCCAAATGTCCCGGGACGGTCTTTTATTTCAGAGAGAATAGGGACAATGACACATCTGAGGTGGCCTATGTTCAGAACATGGCCACCATCTTAAAAAGCCACCAGATTGGTTTAAAATTAAAAGGGTGTCCTGTGACTTTTGACTCACCCTGTAGTTTAGATGACAAGTTTTCCCATGTGTTGTAACATTTACCACATGTTTCACACGTTGCTGTGATTATTTTCACAATTGTTAAATAAAACAACACATGTTCTCACATATGTAAACAAAATGTTTTTTTAATTTACATGTTTTATTCAGTATCATACCTGAGAGGCTGCTTATCCTAGCAGATTCCAACTGAGAGGTTGGATTGATCATCATGCACCTAAGATCAATTTAAGATTTTCTAATTAAGGTAAGGTAACATTTATTTATATAGCACTTTTCAGCAGCAAGGGTATACAAAGTGCTTTAATTAACCTAAATTTCATGTGTATCTGGAGAAAACTCACTTGTGTACACGGAAAAGTACCTGCCAAGATTTTGTCCGGAGACCTTCTTGCTGTGACGACTGTGAAACCAAAATTCTAACATTTAGGCCTCATAGCTCCAGTATCACCTCATGTGTTGACATTTTTGGATTTGGGTTTAGCTGTGCTGTTTAAAACTTTGTTTTTCCACATGAAAAGAGGAGTTTCTGAGGGGGAAACTGAGCTGAACACACCCTCACAAAAGCACACGGTCATACTCCTCATGACAGCATGTGATGCTGAAAGAAAAGGCCTGCAGCTCAACTGTGATGTAATGTTGCGTTTTTGTAAATGTTTGTACGAAGCGTAATGGTAAAAAAAACCACATCAGTATGTATGGATCTCCGTCACATTCCTTTTTTTTAATGAGCGGCTTCTTGTTTCTGCTTTGTATGGACGCAGCTTGTTTGTTCGGTGTCACCTTTCTCCGTCTTTCACCTCCTCAGGCTGCAGCGGACACATGAAGTCACCGGGCCTCACTGACGTCAGCTACTCCAGCTCCACAATACAGCCAAACAGTCTTCGATCTGTTTGCCTTTCATTTCCCAGAACTCCTGGTCATACAAGGTAACAGAAACTGTGCGGGACAAGGCTTTCAGTGTAGGTCATGGGTGTGTTTCCACACCCGGTATGGTTGGGTTGGGATGTAGGGTGAGGATGGGGCAAAACGTGAAAATTTAAGCCCGCTCCAAAGTCATAAGGCTCAGACAAATTTGTTGTGGTAATTAGCGGTCTGGACTGAAAAGCTTTGATCTCTTTTCTCGTCTTTGTTGGTTTTCACATCAGGGTTCTGTGTCACATACTCAGATCTATTCAGGCCGAATGTTCAACAGTTTTCTGTGCTGTCTGTCATCTAACAAAAGCTGGCTCTTGTTTTCCAAGCTTCTTAGAGTCATTTACATTCTGTTTACCACATGACCCTGAGTCAAATGACAGGAACGAGCACTCTGTTCACAGGAACTGAGCGCATATCCTGTTGACGTTACGACCCTGTGTCCACTTGGTCATTGCAAAATAACATATTAGTTTATAATTTTACTAGAGAAGTACCTGTTTGGAGGACAAAGAGCCGTAACAAAGAACAGGGAAGTTGGCAGGTTTTGTTAGGAAGCTGATTCATAATTTCTACTGAAGCTTTTTTTTTGTCTGGGCTATACAGAAACACATTGCCTTGTAAAAAACGAGGTCAGCTCTCAGAGGGCACTGAGCGGGAAAACCCTTTCACTCAATGATAGTCTGGCAGCTTTGACGTAAGAGATGAGAAAAAAAAAAAAAACTGATGGGAAACAGGGAGCTCCCAAATTGGAAAAGCTCTTCACTTAAGAACAATATGCATCATCTGGTGCAAACAAACAACAATCCTCTTCAATGAAACATGCATCACTGTTAATGCAATTACTTACAGTTGATGTATGTGGGGGAAAACAGTAATCCTTATATTGGTTCTTGAGTTTTACACATCAGGACACCTGTTTCTAGAATTATTCAAATCTAACATTGAGTCAACATCAAGTCAAGTCATTATTTATTAAACATGCATGTGAAAAACTAAGTCCACCCCATGACTCAGTAGTCCTCAACACAACTTTTTCAGTTTGGTCCCATTTGTCTCAGTTCAGCTCTTTTAAAGCAGCACCTTATTTCTTTTCTTTTTCAGTAATATTGTTGTAAATTTGCTGCTGTCTGTTGTTCTGTTGCGTGACCCAGTTTGGTTCAGGCTTCAGCTGTCAGACAAACAAACTCACATTTGACTCTGGAAGACTTTGTTCTACAGAGGATGTCGTGGGCGACTCGATGACTTTTGCATACCCAGGACCTGTGGCTGCAAAACAGGCTTGTATTATCAACCCTTCACCACTGTGCTTTACAATTGTTATGAGGTGTTTGTGATGATAAACTCTGAGAAACTCTGTAATGATAAAACATCTCTATATTGGTCTCATCTGTCAAAAGAACATGGTTCCAAAATTTTATTTTTGACACTCTTTCCCAACTTATTCAGAGTTTTCTGATTTCACTGTATATCAATGGAACATTTAACCTGCTAAATAAGAACCTCAGATGGCGCTCTTGTAATTTTTTTATTTGTATTTTTTTTTGTTACTATTTCTCTGAGCATTGCACAGTCTGACCTCAGGGTGGATTTGCTGTAAGGTCCTCTCTTGGGGAAGATTGGCAGCTGTTTCCAGTGGTTTTTATTCGTGAATAATCGTTCTCTCTGTAGAACGATGGCTTGAAAATGAGGTTTAATCCCTTCCAGACTGATGAGCAACAATAATTGATTCTCAAAGGTCATTGCTGATATTTTTCCCTCCTTGACATTCTGCCAACACACACCTTTAAACACCAAAGCATCAAACTGCTAAATTCTTGCTTTTATATTTGTGGTCACATTGATGGTGATCAGTTAATCAATGCATTTTATCTGCAGAAAAAAGTAAAATACAAAAACAACTTTGATCAATTTGCGTTTGTTTTTATTTAATTTACATGGCAGAAACTGTTGAGTGATTTTTGTTAATGAGGTTAGATTTAAATAAGTTTTATAATCTAACAAGGACCTGATCTTTTTTTTCTATTATGTCCTGATTTGTACAACCATTGAACTGATAAAAAGTGGAATTTATTTTTCCATGACTGTATCTCCTGACCGATACAATCTGTTACCCATGTTAACAGATATAAACCCGTTTAATAGCAGCTCTGTTTAAAGGTCAACACAGTACATGGCACCATGCTTATGGACTCCTGCGTCTGAGTGAAAACAGAGCGTGTTGCAGTTACATAAGCTTGCAGTTTGCAAGGACGCTGATAATGGGTGATACAGATTGAGGACAAAGCCACCAGAGCTGTGTGTGGCTGAAATGACATCTTAAATGTAAAAAAAAGCACTAAAAATAAGAGAAGCTGAAGATTGCTGTTTGGATAATATCATACTATTCTGCTGCAAAACATTGTGTTTCACTGATTATCTTTTGAGTGCATGGAAAGTGCAAATATTTTTTTTTTGTAACTTTTTTGTCACACCTGGGTTGGTGTTGATGTCATCCACTTTAGTTGTACACATATTTAAAATAAAACTATATGCTGTTCATGTGGGAAGAATTGAGATACCAGGTAAACATGGTAAACCCATAAATCCAGAGAACTGGTCCACATGATGTAATGAAGGAGTCATAACAAGTGCTAATCTGTTAATGGATGTCTGATTTCAAACCATTGCACTCTAAAGCATTTTGACCCTGAGCTGAAGGATTGTTACCTGACAGGTCAGACTGGCTTAAAACCACATTTGTATTGTCCCCTTGCATGTCACATGGAATTGAAATGCAGAGGCAGCAGTGGCTGCTGCTGCTGGCCTGAACTTGGTGGTTTCATATTGGCAAAGCCTGCCTGTCCCCCTGAGAGACACCTACAAAGAGCCCGGAGAGCGGCGCCTGTCTGAACGAGCTGACACGGCAACACAGTCTGACTCACAGCAGCTCCTCGCTGCGTCTCATGCACCATCGCTGCCTTTCACTGCACATCAGCGTCAAACTCCTCTCAGAGGCATGGCTGGGTCTGTGTGCCAGTGATCTTTTGCACTTGAGCTTCTCTGCCCCACTAATGCCCAGTCATTTATCTTAAGAGTTTATATGATTATTAACTTTCCTAAATGTTTATATTATTCACTATTTAGCATTTTTGGAAGTTATTTCGTCTGTCAATTTACTAGATGATTATTAAAATAATATAATAAATAATAATTATTACTATTAAAATAATAATAATAATCTACTCAAGAAATAGTACAATTATTTCATTGTAAAGTTCAAGTAAAGTTACTTGCTGAGTCAGTATTTACACATTTGTGTACCTGTTTATAAACATTGGGCATTCCTCCTCCTAAATTACTAAAAAGAGTTTTTAAGACTATAGGCTATCATATTTTGACTTTAATAAACTATTTATTTAGAAATTGTGCCTGCTATTTTTCTTTTTCTGAAATATATACACATACATTCATTTAGTGACTGTCAGAAACCCCAGGATTTAAACACCTTTTGTGTGCAGTTGTGAACATGCATGTATAGACAAGATTTCTCCAATGGAATATTAATAGGGATTGTGGAGTACCACAGACCCAACCCCCAAGACCCGAGGGAGACATAATGGAGACCAGAGCCAAAGACCCCGAGAGGGACCCCGAGCTCAGAGCCCCCAGGGGCACCCGCACAGGAAGAACCACCCCACCCAGAGGGGACCATAGGAGAGAATCGGGAAAGCCCCACCAGCGCCCACATGCAGTAAACCCATGGGGCCAGCAGCGACAAGCTCACAGGGCCCCCAGCCACCAGCACACCAGGACATGGTCTCTTGGTCCTTTAGCCCAACATCTGACCAAGACAGCAACTAACCTGGGTGTTAGGTCGTATTCACACCTGACACATTTGATCCGCTTTAAACGGACCAGAGTTTGTTTCCAGCATTGGTCCAGGTGTTGTGCAGGTGTGAATACACTCATGCGAACTCTGGTGCGGATAAAACAACAGAACTGAAACCCGCTTTTTGAGGTGGTCTCGGTCCGCTTCCAAATAAACTCTGATGCAGTTCACTTCTGGTATGAATACAGACCGGACTTGAACCGAACCAACTATGTAGAACATGCACCTTTTTGGACTTCACGGGCCACCTGTCAGGCTGTGGTAGAAAAGACCCAGGGCGCAGGCAAAAATCCAAAAAGTAAAAGGTTTAATAAATGCAAAACAAAAAGGCTGA
>JARVGW010000136.1:17143808-17192382 GCA_031762495.1 Anablepsoides rubrolineatus
AGTACAGGGACTGTGTGATCAGTACATGGACTGTGTGGCCAGTACAAGGACTGTGTGATCAGTACATGGACTGTGTGATCAGTACATGGACTGTGTGGCCAGTACAAGGACTGTGTGATCAGTACAGGGACTGTGTGATCAGTACAGGGACTGTGTGGCCAGTACAGGGACTGTGTGATCAGTACATGGACTGTGTGGCCAGTACAGGGACTGTGTGATCAGTACAGGAACTGTGTGGCCAGTACAGGGATTTATCCAAACAATCAATGTTTCATAAAAGTAAATCAGGAAAATTAACAAGGCTGCACAAACTTTTGCATTCCACTGTATGTATAAGGCTCATAAAAATGTATTACCTTCGAACATTCAGTTACATTTTGTTAAGCAGGAAAGTTGTTATAATCTTAAGGGACTTGGAGATGTTTATAAAACCTAAAATAAATTAAAAAAACACTTGAAGGACAGATGTACTTCAGTCAAAGGAATATGATTATGGAATAATCTGGAGAATAAAAAGGCTGGTTCACTTAAATTGTTTAAGAAAATGATGAGTTGGTTTGTTGGAGAGATATAAGTTTGTATAATATGTATTTATATGAATTACTGTTTGAGAAATTGAAGTTTTTTTTGTTTTGTTCTATTATTGAAATTTTATTATTTGAAAGTTAATATATTTTTTAATAGGGGCAGATATAATATTTTTTTCTTCTTCTGCTGCATTTCATTTTATTTATTTAGTATTTTTGTTTTATGTGAATCTGTTTTTTTAATCAAATTAATAAATTAATTAATTTAATTTAAATAAATATTAAGCCTTTGCAGCTCCATTTTAATGACTTTAAATATATTCTACAACTAAATTTAATATTTATAATATTCAGGATTTTTGCTTCAGAAACATTTCTGTAAATGAGTTTAGTTAAATTTTATTCGAACACCACTTGAATCACTATTTTTTTTTTTTAAATGTTAGATTGGTATGCTTAAATTATAATTTCCCTCTGAATCTTCAAACAGGTTGCTTTGATCACTGTCTACTGCAGGTAGAATATTTACTGCTCATAACATAAAAATCCATCCATCCATCTATCCATCCATTATCTATACCCACTTCTTCCTTTCAGGGTCATGGGGGTCACTGGTGCCCATATCCAGCAGTCACTGTGTGAGGGGCAGGGTACACCACCTTTTGTTTGTGGGAGGAAGCTGGAGTGCCCAGAGAAAACCCACACATGCACAGAGAGAACATGCAAACTCTACCCAGAAAGGTCCCTGGGCCAGGATTTGATCCGGTGACCTTCTTGCTGAGAGGCATCAGCTCTACCAACTGAGCCACCGTGCCGACCAGGTAGGATATTGACTGCTCATAACATAGAAACCAATTTTAAATAAACCTGAACCATCCCTTTAAATGGAGCCTGCACTGAGTGAGAGAACAAAGACTATTAAGAATATTAAGCAGAGGTCAGTCTCCTGTGTCCTGAAGAACAAGAAGTTATTATGATAAGAAGTAAAAATAGGTTTGGTTACACCACTGAAGGTGACATATTCCTGTCAACAAGGGACTCAAATTTTTAAATATCAGCTCTATTTTAGGTACAAATCAGTGGTATTTGGATTGATAAACAGCATAGGTTTCTGTGCAGTACAGCTGACCTGCCTGAACCAAACAAAAGCCAGACTGGGTGAATTTAAAAAGATGTGAGAGGACACAGGAGGATCTAGAATAAAATGTTTTTAATTCAAACTACAGCGTGATGACGGGAAGAGATGCAGCGTCATCAGGGTGACGCTCCTGTCTGCTGCTGATGAGAGATAGGATAATTCTGTGATGCAGAGGGGACCGTCAGGGACAGCGCGACGTGACGTCTGTTGTTTGCAGTGTTACGTGGTTCTGCTGTGACTGGAGCCTCGGTAGTGAGGCCCTGTTAGCGGAGTTAATATTTACAGTTTCTCTATGTGAAAGTCAGCGTTCGGTGACATGTGAGCTGTGATCTGACACAGTTCTTCATCAGGAAGAGAGAGTGCGATGATGACACACGGAGCCAAATGAATCACAAACTGTGTCAGAAGAGGCTGGAAGCATGATGATTCTGTAATTTCAAATATATTCTTCTGTGACACCGGATGTTGAGAACATCCAGGTTAGAGTGATTCAGTGTGACAAAAATGTGGACTCATCTGACACAAACACAATCCTGCAGATTTACAATGGGCCTTATCTAAATATGTCATTTGCATTTTTTACCAGTTCATATTTAGTAGTTGTTTGCAATTTTCTCTCATTTGTTTTTTGTTTCTATTTTATTTCCAGCATTTCACTCCTGTTGTATTAACTGATATTTTCATAAGCACAGTTTTTTGACTGCTTTGCTTTTTGCATCTAAGCATATAGCACAAAAAAGTACAAAATGTTGTTTGGTTGATTATATTCTTTGTATAAATCTTATATTGTTGGAAAGCCTGTATTTTTCACTTTAAACTATGTCACATTCATTTCAAAAATGTATTTTTCGGTTAAGCAGCAAAACTGAGTATGTGGGTTGTGAATATGAAAAACTTTACCTTTTTTTTTTACAATGCCATATAGCTCATTCTGCAACTGTCTCTTGCCGTGTGTTATTTATTGGACTGGATGATGAAAGTCGGAAGAAAAAAGACAATCCAATAGTTTAATAATTTAACAAACAGGGGCCTCAGTAGCATGTGGAAGAACCATACACAGCCACAACAGAGGTCAGGACTGCAGTCAGGCCTTTACTTCTTCTCTACTCCCAATTTCTGGAGGTAGTCTGTTGTTTTTGTGCTAAATTTATTGTCATTATGTATTTCATTTTTAGAATGGTTTGTAGCCAAATGGCTGACAAACAACCCAAATGCAGAGGAAGAAGGCAAAGCAAGTTCATTTGGACTGGAACAGAATTAGTTTAAGGCTGTCATTTGATTTGCATCTGATTCTTATATTAAAGGTAAATGAGGTCATAAGAAACAAAAACCTGAACTAATGAAATAAATAAAATCTTTATAACATCAGATGTCTTGAATCTAAGATGAACTCTACCACAGTTCAAACACTTCCTAAATGTTTCAAGTTACTAACTGAACTTTTTTACAATTTGTAACCATACGACCACCTGCATAGAAAGGAAAAAATATAAACAGAACAAACACAGGTAACAGAAAAAAGGTGACAGATACAAACTGTAAGTCATTTTACTCTAAGCTGAAAGTTTATTTTCTCTAAAATCATTTTTGCAGTTTTAAAAAAATCTTTAAATTCACAACAAGCATCTTCACTGTTAGTACAGAACAATTATTTATTCTGCCTATTTTCAACCACATCTTGATTAAAATGTCATCCCATTAAACACATCAGGCATGAAAGATCTACAAATATCAAATTCAAACAAATCTTTGCACTTATCAGAGTCATTAAAGGTCTAAAAAACGTTTTATAAATGTCCATCATCAGCATCCGTCACTTAAATCCAGTTAAGTTGTTAGAAGAAGTTTGCCAAAAAAACATTTCTGTTGGTGTTTAAAACCAAAGTGTGAACAGAGAGCTAATTATCTTAGTTAGTCAGAAACTATAAAATAAGTGTATTAAAGAGCAAAACTAATGCTTTTTCTATTAATAAATTACACAAACAAGTAAAGAAGCAGTTTGTTAGCTTTTCTCTGCTAAAGACAAACCAGTTTTCAGATATAAAGGTTAATTTAAACAGAGCAAACACACTAAATATATTACTGCTGCAAAGACAACGTGAGTGTGTATCATGCAACACAGCTGCCTTTTTCTTCTTTATAAGATTTGTTAACAACAACTATAAACTATCTGAGCCGGCTGAACATCTTAAAGGGGACATTTTTCCAGAGACTCTCTGTTTGACAGCGAGCTTTTAGAGGCTGAACAACGCTGCTCCTCGTGTGCCGTGATGAAGTTAAGCAGATCGATCGCTGTTGCAACGCCAAACACCATCTGCCTCTCGCAGGATGATCCATCAGCTTCATCTGAGCAAAAATACAACACAAGACTTAAATTTAGGGTTGAAAACACAGAAGGGTTTGGAATAGCAAGAATTTATATGTTTACTGTTTCATTTAAAACCAGAATAACACGCCCCATGGTTAGAGAACCAGTTCAGTTGAAGAACATGTAAGAAAATAAAAGTGCAGCCATGAAGAACTCACCCGCTGATGACTACCAGCTGATCCAAATTATTTTATGATCAGAGTAATTCACAAGTAACACTTGACATTTCTTTGGTGGGAGTGGTTTTAATAAAAATAAGATCCAATGTGGGGCCAGAGTTTGATGACATTTTCTAATCTATACGTTTGAGGCGTTACATCAACAGACAACTGTTATATTGTTGGACAGATCAAGACGATCTAGGAATCAAAGAGTTTGACATTTCTGTGTTTCTGGGATGTCAAACTGGAGCCTAAACAAGGTTTAAACACAGGGGTCAACTGTGACCTTGACCTTTGACCCCTGACCTTGGGATCATACGTGACCCATGAAGTGTCCAGCTGTTGAGTTTATCACTCTCGTGTTAAAGGTTATCAACTTAGAGCTCAGAGAGGACGATGGATGGACCATAATCTGTCCAGTCTTGTAGGACAAGCATCTAAACATAAATGAAATTCTTTTTAAAAATGAAATAGAGAGGACTATGTTAGTGCTTTTGACCTAAATTTTTAGATTCATTTATTTTATTTTATTTTTTACTGGGATAAAAAAGACTGACTACAGAAATGTAATCTCAGATTATATTTCTCTCTCTCTTTGTTGTATTTTGGACTTCAGGTTTACTGCTGGAGCTGCCTTTAAACAAATTATAAGAGTAAGAGCGCCTCCTGCTGGACAAAGCTAGAAGTTATGCATAAAAAACTCAGTTTAGTTCTAAACAGGTTTTTAATTCTTAACTTTGAATACTTTGTATTAATGTCTGCTGAGAAAACAAGTGAAGACCGTAGTTTTTCTGACTTTGTGTTGATTTATGGGTAATGTTTAGGGTTAATGAGGCCGACCACACTGTAACATGTCAGGGAGCAGAAACACATCAAACAACAGTTCAGTTGAGTGTGAACAGGCATCACGGTGGCTTTATTTGACCTGTAAATGTAGCTTTTATAATCACTGACTCCTTCCTCATGTCTGCTATTTGTTTAACAGTCTAGTTTTTTTGCTGGTTCCCAAATATGCACAGGATGTGCCACACTCAAACAACCAGAGGATTCAATGTAAGAAATGTTAGCAGTCCTCTTTGGTCTTTGCTCTGCTCAGATTAGCTGTTAGCTCATTACGCTAGTCTGAAATAAATTATTGTTTCTCCAAACTAAGAGCTATCTACAACAGGTAAGATATTAGTTGTTTAGAATTTTTCCCTTTTGCTTCCCTTTACTACAAATATTAAAAAGGGTATCTTTAATAATAATAATTAAAGAAATGATTTCTTACAGTGAGTGTGATCATGCATCACCAGGACAAAGTTTTGTGATTTGAGGACGCAGGATAACTTCGCCAGGTTGTCTGTCAGATGCACCTAAAAGCAAATGAAATTAAAAAAAGGAATAATGCATGCATGGCACTGATGGTTACATGTTGACATTGTGTCTCTGATCTTTGACTGACCTGTTTGAAAGTTTTGCAGAGCATTGAGCTGACAGGATCTGACAGTTTGACTTTTCCAGACAGAAGACCAGACAGGATGGTTCCCAGGGTCACCATCCCCAGAATTTCACTGCAGAATCACAAAAAAAACCAATGAATTACTGTTCGATAACAGACCATGAACACCTTAAAAAAACTGTTGGTCTTTCAAGTTGGAGGACGTTATGTAAGTCAATTGAATTTGATTTTTAATTAATAGCAAATCAATGCAGTAAATCAGATTTCACTGAGGTCATACCCTGACTCATGGATGACTGGAGCCTGGTCAAAAGCTTTTTCTCTCAGGATCTCGATGGTTTTCTGGCAGGACAGGGTTGGTGTGACAGTGAGAGGGGAGGACAGGCGTAAACTCTGGACAGGCAGGTCCCACCACCTTAAAAACAAATGCTTTAAAATCCCAAACTAAAAAAAATGATTGACTTTTTTGTTTGTTGGTCCAAAAACACAACAACTGGGCTTTTTACTTTTCATCCAGGTTGCTTTCTTAATTCAAAAACTGTGTGAGTGGAGTTCTAACTTTTAGAACCTGGTGAGATACTCAGTTTGGCATTTTCAATTCACATGTCTTTCACTGTGGAGAGTCATCGGCTCACAAAGAGATGTTTCGGTCACATGCATGAAGGTGTAAATTAGGACTGAGTATCAGGCTCAATGCTGTCTTGTGTTTTAAAAATTTGAAAACCTTTGTTTAAAGTTGTTTCTTCTTGTTTGATATACAGTAAATGACATTCTTTATCCCTTTCCCAAACCTGCCCTCTCTGACCAAAATATGAACACTTTTGGTCCTCAAGTGTGCACAGCTGAGTCTTAGACAAAGTGAATTGTCAACTATAGAATACAAGTCCAGTTGCACATTTGTTGTTTGTTTGTTTGTTTGTTTGTTTGTTTGTATTTACCCAGGTTTGATGCCATTCAGAGGCTCCAGGTTGAGGAAGTCTTTCTCATACATCCACTGGTCACTCAGGAACTTTGACCTGAAAGTAAAAAGCAGCAATAAATGTCATCACCAGTGACCAAAATAAGCTAGTTTGCATCCTGAAGTTCTCATGTGTGTATGTTTTTTAAACACACTGTACCTTGTGCAGGTGATGTGTTCACACAGCCTCAATCATGAGGTCAACTTTTACTTTTTAAACTTTTTTTTTCACAACAGATCCATACAATTAATGAAAATCTTGTCAATTTAGGTTTTATGTCATATAATCCAATTTTTAAAAGTAAGTAAAGAAAACAACCTGAAATTAAAAAGCATTAAAGCTAACAAATTTGGCTTATTGGCTGATATGTGTAGTCTTCTATTTGATGACTTCTAGTGAAATTTCTAGTGGTATAGATGCAGAGTTGCATCCATTTAATTAAAAAACAACAACAACACATAGCTGCCTTTAGCAATCCAAATAGGAACTTTAATGATTTTTTCTGACTTAAAACAACTTCTCTTTTTGTTTAAAACCTTATTTGTTCCTCACATGTAGTTGCGGACAGAGTCGGGCAGGATGACCACACAGCGCTGATCCTCCTCCAGCTGCTGAGCCATCTTCATCGCTGCTGCTATCGCTGAGCCAGAGCTTCCACCTGAAGACAAACAAGCAAATCAACCCAAATGCATTCAGCACAAGCTCCTACAGGAGGCGTGTGAAAGATGACCAGCCGGACTGTGTCAGAGGTGTGAACTTACCACACAGAAGGCCTTCCTCTTTTATCAGTTTGCGCGCCATGTTGAATGTTTCCTTATCAGTAGATTTGTACCACATGTCCACAACCTGCACAGGTTTGTAAAAATAACCAGGTAATGGAGTTGACATTTAGTTAGAGTGTAAACATTTACACAAAAACACTCACAGATCTGTCCAACACTGTGGGGATGAAGTCATATCCAATCCCCTCAACTTCAAAATGAGACTTTGGGTCGTGTTCTTCTGAGTGTACAAGAACAGAGCCCTCAGGGTCTACACCAATGATCTAAAAAATGGAAGAAAACATAATACAAGTTTAAAAAGGCAATACATAACATATGACTTCAGTTATGTTGTGTGGTGTGTTAGAAGAATCAAGTCATTTAGACATGATGAGGCTCTGCGGTGACGTCTTGCCTTCACATTGGGGCATTTCTCCTTCAGCTTTCGAGCGACCCCCGTGAGTGTACCACCTGTGCCTGCTCCAGCCACCACCATGTCCAATTTACCTAAAAAACAATCAAAAACATCAGTTTTGTTTTTGCTTTGCAAACACTTTTGATATGCATTTTGTATTCTGTACTGATTTTTTATTGGTCCTCCACATATTTTTTAAAATATTGTATATTTAAAGTTTTTTAGTGACATTGTGCTGTTATTTTTGCTTTTTGTGCAACTTGAGATTAATGCTTTAGTTCAAAACTCATTCACTTGATTTACATACTTAATCAGAGTAAAATTAAGAATAAATGAAAACAAAAGATAAATTACAGAGAAATTATTTCAAACTGTGATATTGACATCGAGATCTGTGATGAGAACAGGAAACAGGTGGAAGACAATTGGGAGATGTGAAGGTATGACTTTGAAAGAAGAAGAATGAAATGTGAGGGCCACTACCCTGCATGTTGTACTTGTTTCCCTTCTCCAACACTCCTGATTCAGTGACTGAATTACTCTTCATGTTCTGCAGAAGTCTGTTAATTGTCAATTCATTCAATCCATGTGTGTTGGAGCAGAGAAACTGCAGGATCGTGGCCCTCAAGGAGCAGAATTAAATACTCCAGATGCATCTGACTGAGGGAGAGGCAGGTGGAACAGTGAGGTTATGGAGCAGAGGTCCTAAAGCTGCATGACTTTAAGCATAAGAGTTGACAAATGTAAAGAGGTGAAGAAGGGTTCACAATAAACAAGTTTCAAACAAAACTACACACCATCGCACTGCTCCCATATCTCCTCAGCCGTTGTGTCATAGTGAGCCAAGGGGTTGCTGGGATTGCGGTACTGGTCGAGGATGTGTGAGTTGGGAATCTCGCTCTGCAGACGCCACGCCGTGCGTATGTGAGACTCCGGTGAATCGTAGGCTGCAGATGTGGGAGTGCGCACTATTTCTGCCCCAAGAGCTCTGAGCACGTCCACCTGCAGCACGAAGAATGATCAGAGACAATATGAGCTTATTAAAACAAAACATCTAATACGACTTACCTTCTCCATACTCATCTTCTCAGGCATAACAATAATGCAGTGGTAGCCTTTGACGGCAGCTATTAGAGCGAGGCCGATACCTGCAGAAAGATTCAGGAGATTTGATACAACCAACAATTGTCTTTCATTGCACAGGTGATGTCACTCTGATCTACTTAACAGGAAGAACCTGTGTTCCCAGAAGTAGGCTCGATGATGGTGTCTCCTGGTTTGAGTATCCCTGCTGCCTCTGCATCCTCCACCATTCGCAGGGCGATTCTGTCCTTAATGCTGCCTCCTGCGTTGAAGAACTCACACTTGGCCACTTAACACAGCAAGCCAAAAATAAAACACTGCATCAATAAACTGCTTTTTACATTATATAAAACATGCACTGAAGTTTCACATAAATCACTCAGGTCAGTCTGTGTGGGTTAAATATGTGTAGCAAATACTGGTGTTTATTTTAGTAATGGAGCAATTAAGGCTATATGATTTCAGAGGGATGTTGTTTATGGTTTTGTTTGTTCGTACATCATTTTGGGTCAGGAGCAGTGAAGCATCACATGCTTTGGCATCTAATTGGTCCACAGTGCTTTGGTTCTGTCAAAGCATCATTGTAGGATGGTTAAGAGAGAATGGTCATATTGTTCTGCTTGTGTTATTTTTTCCTGGTGGGCTTTTTCCTGAATGGTCCAGCATATATGTTGCTGATGCACTCAGCAACAAATGTCTGGGCTGCAGAGGGAGCCAGGGGAACCTGCTTAAAATTCCATTTTAATTCTATCCTTTTGTCGATTACATAACTGTTGACGTTGACTGTGGAGACAAAGTGTCTGGAGAGAATCGTAGGATAAAGAAACTGGCACTCTGGTGTCCTAAAACAAAAGCTAAGTGTTAAGTGAAGCTTGAGGACTGAGTAACAGGAATAACATTTGCACACATTATTTAAAGGTTTTGTCGTGTATAATGTGACAATCAAGCACTTTAATCTGATGAACATGCTTATGTGAAAAGATTTACATTTATTTGTGGATGTTTCATTTTTTTCTCCTTCTTCAGTTTTTTTTGTGCTCTAAATTTGCAAGAATTGTTAAGATGAACTCCAAACAAACTGATGTGTTTACATTTAGTTACAAAGATTTATTGGAAATTAGACAATTTTTCTCTCTTTTTAAAAACAAGTAGCTATAGAGGTTTCTTTTCATTGATTTATGATTGAGAGCAAAGAGGAATAAACTGATTTTCCTGGCTCTGCACCATGAAGTTATGCAGCCGAGGAAATCCTCCACCAAATACCCCGAATGTTTTCAAGTTTCATGTGGCATTTGATTTGGTGGGTGTGTTTCTCTCTTTTGGCTCGAAGAACAACGAGGCCTTCATGTTCACCTATCCATCCACGGAGCCCCCTGAACCCTCAGACTAAACCACAGCAGTCACTCAGGGGTCAACAAGAGGTCATGAGCTACGTGATACGCTCTTTGAACAGGTGAGCAAGAAGTAAAAACAGATGAAGTCAAGTCAACAACCTAAAAACAGCATCAGTTTAACTTCAGTCGACCTAGTGAACAACAACAAAATATTCTCTGATTGGTGGACATCTTTTTATTCCTGCACTAACTTCTCAATAATGGCATTCCTTCAGGGGGGCTTTTATGAATTATCTTCTTTTTTTTGTAGCTGCAGCAGCAATCTTTGATGAAAGTTTCCAGAACTGTTTTATTGATTTTCAAAAGACATTAATATTTGTTTTTACAATGTTTAAATGCTTTTTTCTGAATCAGTTGTCTATAAGCTCAACCAAATCACCAGATTTGTACTTTCAATAAATATTACTATAAACACAGACTTTTGTAATCTGTTTTTGTACAAACTCTCTGTTTCTGTCTGTGTTTTTTTTAGATGTGGCTAACTCATTGCATATTTATCAGCGTTTTATTAAACCTTTGGAATTATTATGCAGTTGAAACCTGATGATGATTTTTCTGTACTGATGTACTCACAGATTTCACACTTCAGCCCAAACTCCTTTGGGATTCTGTTCAGTCGAACCAAAGGTGTGTATCCAACATGGCTGAGGATGTTGGGGAGAATCGCTGGTGGTTTAATGCTGCAATAAATAAAAGATCAAATCAAACGATCAACACTGTGAGGGGAAAAAATCATCACAACATAATAATAATAATAATTATCTGAAGTCTTATGTTCCAGTATTTTTGCAGTAAAAAGACAACATAAAACACAATGGAGCAGAAATGGTCAAATACTGATGAATGCACCTTAGCAGCTTTGTACAAGTTCATATAGTTTGGACTGAAAAGTCTGACAAAAACAGCTGCTGGTTAATAACTGTGAGTGTGAAGTTTAAAATAAAGTATTGTCATGTGATTTATAGTTGCACTGTTTGTTTCACATTGAAGTGAGGGAGAGGGAGGCTTGATCAACTATGATGGAGATATGAGGCAACAACCATGTTGAGTTGGTGTGGTTGTTGCTCAGCTGTGGTGGAGACCACACCACATCTCACATGTGGTTGTTGCTCAGGTAATATATTTCTAATCCATGAAAAGTGAAGCAACATTTCAGTCTGATTTGATGACACTAATTCCCAGTTTCAGTCTAGTTTCAGTGTATTTCTGATGCAGAAGTGCATCTTGCTACATGTCTTTCCTTTAATCAGCTGATTAACCTGATCTAATTAAACTGATTTCATCACTCGTCAGTCTGGATCTCACCGTGGGGGGTGGCTGTGAGGCGACTCTGAAACCGGAGCTCCGGGCCTCCATGTGCATCTGCTGGGCAGATCGGGGTGGATCCATTTAATCTCATCATCAGAACCCTCTTGGTTCAGCTCACTTTTGTCGTGGTTTCCACATTTCTTCCCTGACTTCTCATCGGCGTTGAGATGATTGTCTTCACTGCATGGTTTTGATTTGTGACCGCTGGCAAAAATATCAGCAATTTTGTCCTTTTTGTTTGCTTGTATCAGATTATCCTCTTCAATGCAAGGTGCCTGAGCATCTTTCAAACACGTAGTAGCAGAGACAGAGGGCATTGTTCATCTGCAGCAACATAAGACAGTTACACATTAACACAAGCCTATCAGAATCCAGCTAATAGACCAGAGTCACTGTGTGTAGGTTTGTCTAGATGTTACATAAATTACACAAGATCATCCATTGTTTACGTTTACCACACACTTTACCAGTGTTTAAAAAGTTCAGATTCATTTTGCATTAAAGTCATAGTGAATAAAAAATGCTATTATCTGTAAATACATTTTGGTAAATGCAACAAAAAACATATTAATGATTAATTACTTTTTATTGATATAAAAATGAGCTTTTTAAAGGGATTGTTTACATTTTTTTAATGTGGGGTTATGTGGAAAAATTTTGAACAATTGATATTTTACCTTTTGTTAATATTTCTTTCTACAATGTGGGTTTGAAAAAATAAAAGTTTAATTCTGATTAAACTAATTCTTTCTCAGTTTCAAAATATCATTTTTTTTATGAATCATTACCCTTCCCTCAGTTGATATATTTAAAATTTGAGATTGAAGTTTTTATAAAACACATATTTTGAACTGATCTCCAGATTAGCTAATCACTCAGGTCAGAATTAAACTTTCTTTTTCCAAACTGAAATCATTCAAAAATGATCTACAACAGATAAGATGTTAATTGTTTATAATCAAGTCAAGCCATAATCAAAAGAACTGAACTCTTTCACCAAAAAAGATGGGGATTAAGTTGGCCTGTTTGTCTTTGAGGCTAATTTTGAAAACAAAAGTATTTCAGCAGGTTTTACTGGATCAGAATCTATAGTTACTTGTTTTACCATCTAATGCTGGCATTGATGCTAAAATGACCAAATACTGCTGCAGAAAAATGAACTAAAACTCAAAAGATTTAAACTTAGCCTCAAAGACAAGTAGGCTAACTTAATACATGTGAGCTGATTTACATGTTTTCAGAACTAAAATGCAAAAATAGAAAAAAGGTTTTGATGGTTTCAAAATAAGAGTAAACATAAATTTTGTTTGGGAAAGAAAAATCTTTGGGTAATGTCATGTGGCTAATTATAGGGAGAGGGGAGAATGTGAGAACAGGTGCAGTTTGCAACTTATAAAAAGAAAAATTTGCATTTCTGATTCTGCTGAGATGCAGTTTCCACTGGGCTGAACACACCCCTGACAGGATTCACTTTGAATTCATTATTTTAGAAATGGTTCCTGCTCCTCCTCCTCCTCAGTGTGTGTGGTCTGAGCAAAACAAACTCTGTTTATCTGACTCAATCTGATCCCATCAAATACGTAAAAAAAAATACAATTAAAGCAACTTATTATTCAGAGTAACTGAATATTCAGACAGGGTATAAGAATTTTTCTCTGATTTAATTGCAAATTCAAAATAATCAAACTTATGTCAAAAATAAAAAAAATAAAAAAGAACTAAAACAATAAGTGTTGCTGCATCTAAATCCACATTTTATAACTGTATATTATATTCTGCAACACATGATGAAATGTAACATTCATAACACATTATCAGCCTATAAACTCATACAACTTGAACAACTTTTAAATGTTTATTCCTCTATGCATTAAAAAACGACCTGTATGCTATTTCATTAAGTGAATAAATTCTGGTAACATTAAGAAAAGTTTGAATAAAAAACATACTGAACTGTGGTCCGTCTGTGGAGTTTTGAAAGAGTTTACTTACAGGAGGAGGTTGGGCACCACTGTCACACGTCCAAAGACTCGTCCACACAAAGACACTTATTCCCAGGGCCAATCTGTGTGGGGGTGTGGGGTCTTTATGAAGAGGACCAAACCACCGGGAGCCAACTGAGGGGGAGACACAGACTCCCTGCTTATAAAACTGTCTGTTTTTGCATTAATTGCCTGTGTTTTTAATGCATATCACTGCATTCTATAAAATTGAGATGTTTTGTTTAAGATGATCAAATGGGCTTAAAGAAGTTTTGAATTGTTCTATAGAGTGGGGGTCCAGACACCCCTGCTCCCTGCAGGATTGTAAAAACCTGGAGCAAACTATTGTTTTAGCTGAGCAGCCACTTGCCAAAAAAAAGGGTTATTTTAGAAGTTTAATGTGCAGCAAGAACTTAGGTCTACAAGCTATTTTATTTTATAGCTGTTTGTACAAAAATTGGAGAAATAAACCCAAATGATTAATAACACATTTTAGGTTATGCACAGCAGTTTCTAAATAACATTTTCTGTATTGTTAGTTTAAGTTTATTTCAGAAAGATTAATCAACTTGAAAATACTCTATCATCTAAGCTGTGCTTGTTTGGCACACCCCAATTCTGAAAAATAAGTCAAATTGTAGCTAAATTTTCTTATGTTTTCTTTTTCATGTTTATCTTAATATTTGTAACATTCTCTGCTTTTCTTATAAAATAACAAACTACATGATGTAAAGCCATTGTCTAGCTGATCTGTAATTTTCTGCCTTGCTTTACCTTTAATCTCTGTATCCTTATAACCACTCTTCAGTTGAGATTTTTAATATCTTTGCATGATTGAACAATTTTATTTTGCATATGTTTTTTCTGCAAGTCAGGTAAGTTGTGGGTGAATTTTTCAAAAACCTATTAAAGTGTAAAGGGTGTTAAAGTGAGAATTATTTTTTTCCTCACATGAACTGGAGTGAGATAGGGTGAGACGTTTGGTTTTCCAGGAGGGATCCAGAGTAGAGATGCTGCTCCTTCACATCCAGAGGAGCCAGTTAAAGTGATTCAGGATGGAAGAATGGACAGACTATACAAAGTGCTCCAACATTTCCATCATAAATAATATTGAGTGACATGTTCTGACAATGAAAACTTATTAGACTCATGCTGTAGTTAATGTATAATCAGTGTTTAGAAATAATATTAGAGTTTCAAACCTAAAAACACTATCAACTGGTGGTAGCATCATGTTGACACTGGTGAATTGCACAAACCAAATGGAATAATAAAGTATAACAACTGCTGTTTTACTTAGTTGATTATTTCTAAATTAACAACTAGATGGTTGAAATGGGTGTTTCCAATAAGACAATGGTAAAAAATCAGGTTTCAGATTGAATAAAGCAGAATTTAAGCTTCTAAAATAGACTCAACCTTGTTAAAATGGTCTATTTGTGCACACTTAAAGGCCAAAGGGCTGTTTCACTAAAGCAGGATTGAGAAATAAAGGATAAGAGATAAATCTATAGGCTTGACGCAACTTGATCAGTTCATCCTGGCTTCATCCGTTTCACAAAGGCCAAACCAGGCTGAAACAGTGAGAGCTATGTCAACCCAGGTGTAAGCAGGTAAATGCTTGTTCACAGATTTCTTCATAAGACCATAAGACTCAGACACATTCACTGATTCTACATTGGAGAAACTGAGTACTCCATACTTCTCACCAAATGAACATCTTTTGGTGGAGGTTTATGAGCTGTAGGAGCCTAAAGGCCCTATTAAATTTAAAAAAGGTTAAAAACAATAAATAAATACTGATATGAATATAGCTAAAAGTTGTCAAAACATCATCAAAAACCCAGCATGAATTATCTGGTTCTCACATGGTTTGAAATAAAAACAAAATGAATAACATTTTTAATGCATCTAAAAGCTGTTTATATGGAAAACTACATCATCTTTAACAGAGTTGTAATAAGTTTCTGTGTAAGGATTTTAATATTAATTCAGGAAATCAAACTGACTCATTATAAATTCAATGTATAATTCTTTATCCTTCAATATCTAAACACCAAGTTTAAGGAATCAAATGTTTAGACTCCTAAAAAGCATCAGATGTTTGGAGTTCCTTCAAACTCAAGAATTACCTCTATTTTACAACAATGCTATTTGTTTAATCTCATGTTTTCAGAAAGGCCTAATATACTTTGTTCTTGAAGACATTTCAGCCTTTTTGGTTTTGATAAGAGTAGTTAGAGTAACTGACCTATTTAATCATTGAGTCGTCAATCAGGAGGTTTTATCAACAGTGTTTCAGTCACACTTTAAGAATTGTTAAACTTTGGGGAGAACAGTCAAGGCAGCATTGTAAGTGATAAAAAAAAATTAAGCCATGTCTTGTTTATAATCAACTTTCTTCATTCCCCCTTCAAATCATCTGTTTTCTGTCTGAAATAATTTGACCTGTTGGTCTTAAATTATCTAAAGGTCTATAAAAGTATTTCTTTAAATTCTTGCTGCCTTTTTAATACTAATTTTAATTTCAGTGCTATGAATGCACTTAAACACATTTGATCTGAAAAATGCCAATAAACAAACAATCAGTAATTAGTTTTGTTAAGAAAACATTTATTTTAATATTGAGGTGAAAATTACTTTCAGAAATCAGTTTAAAACAACACTGCCAAAGCCTCACATTGACTGCCTTTCAGTTATTCCTAGAACAAATCTGGTTGTGTAGAAACTTAGAAAGAAAGAAAAAAAAAAGACAGTGATGGATTCAGGAATAGAGGAGTGAGCAGAAGTCCTGGTTTTAGACTCAGAAACGTCCTGAACGCTCTCTGTCTCTGGGACGACGCCGTTCGTGGTCGCGACCGCCTCCTCGACCTCTGTCTCTGTCTCGTGATCGGGATCGAGACCTGTGGCGGCTGGAGGGGAGAAGAAGAATATTACTTTATGAAACAAGTCCATGGATAATTGTTTCAACTTTTGTATTGTCCTTTTACTTTATGAACGTTTCATTTTTAAATATATTTTCCCACATTAAACAAGTCAATCTTTGAGCTACTGCAGTGACATCAAGCATCTGGGGGAAGTTGAAGCCACATTAAAAACACAAGGGGAGCACCTCCTAGTGGACTAATATAACAGTCAAATGTATAGGGATAGAGGTAAAAAGCTAAAAATATTACTGAGAAAAATGCTTTATTTTATGATATGAAAAAAAATTGAATTAAAAGGTTACATTTATAGTGGTTTTTAATGTTGCCAATACTTCCCCTTTGTAACATGAGAGTGTAGTAAAATTAATGAGTTTATGGAAGCACTTAAAGTCTGATTAAAACAAAAAAATATTGAAAATGAATACATGGCTAATTTCCCTTCAAAAGACAATACATCGAGTTAAAGTTTCTGAATGTTGGAGAGAAAGAGTGTTCGTACCCCTTCCTGCGACGCCCGTACAGCTCTCTCCTCAGTTCACGTGAAATGGGTTTCAGATGCATGAAGTTACAGAAGCCTCCACGAGTGCATTCTCTGAGGAGTTAAAAATGTGCAGTTAGATGACAGAGAGCAGCAAAAACAAAGTCAAATTAAGAATAAAGAAATTATTAAGGCTGTACACCAGCTGAGAGAAAATATTTTTGTTCTTATGATTAGACAAATATATACATGTTTACTAAGCTCGTACAAGTAATGACCAAGACACTCGTTTAAATGACTATTTTGAATCTTTAAATCTCTCTTTTCTGCCTACAAACAAAGAGAGCCTGTCTGTAAGTGCTCTGCCTCGTGTAGCACTGACCCCATCTCATACTGGCGACAACAGGCCTCTCTGAAGTCTGTTACAGGAGAGAGCTCAGCGTGGATGGGCTGCCCATTGAACCAACGATTATTCAAGTCTATCACAGCCTTCTCAGCATCTTCTTCATTCCGAAACTACAAAACACAAAAACAGATAATACTTTTAAAACAAGCCTTTAGAGCTGAAGAAACTGTCACAACTGTACAAAACAGGTAACATGTGGACGTTAAGGTCAGACGCTCACCTTCACATAAACATTTCCAACCAGGTGGTCCCCGAGGTTGTCACAGACGTTCATTTCTTCCACTTCTCCGTACTTTTCTTCCATCTCTGTGAAGACTTCCTGAGAGGATGAGAAAAAAGGCAACAAGTGAGAAGTTTTGCCCCTCTATGTAAGAAACAAAAATAGAGAAAAAACCCATTAAGGATCATTAAATGAGCTACCTCAAAAAATTCATCATAGTGCTCCTGCATCTCCATGTCACTGACAGTACCTGGTGGTTATAAGAAAGAATAATGAATATAAAATTAAATAATCTTAAATTTCAAATGATCAACACAAATATTATTTCTCTGTTGCTTGAAAGTAATCCTACTGCCTTATAGACTTCATGATCATATTAAACATTTTCTTTACTTTCAGGTAAATCTAATTATGTTTATTTTTTCTTTTACACAGTTAGGGGCAACTTAATAATATAGCATTTCAGGAATTTGTTTTTGGACAAGCCCAAATGAGTTACATGGGTATGTGGGCCCATCACCTGCTGTAAGGGTCAGGTGCATGATGGGACGTAGTCAGGCAAACATGTGGAGGAGTTTAAACATCTGGGCGTTTTGTGAACAATTGCATAGAGCGAGAGATGGATCAATGACGTTGTGGGGGGAGGTGTGTGTATATATATGTATGTATATATATTATTAAAACAGAGGCTGCTTTTTGGATTTTAACTTACAGGTCAGACCATCCAGAGACTGAGTGTTGTTCTGAGGGTTCCGGTAAATGTTCAGCAGGGCAATTGTCTGAAACACAAGTTTTATTATGAATCATTTAAAACAAACAGAGATCAAATATCTGCAGCAAAACACAAGAAAATCTGAATTTACCTGGCTAAATGTTGGCTTGTTGTGTAATCTGGAGCAGCGGTCCCCATGTCGGCAGGCACCAATTTTAAAATAAAAAGAGCAGTTCACCCTGCAAAAACACACACAAACAAATGAAAATGAGATGAGATAAACAACACAGACGCACAAAAATATTTAGATTTATTTTATAAAGCAGAAGCAGCACTGAAGAATGTTTAAAATAAATATCTTTAACACAAAAATGAGAAAATTCAGACTTAAGTTTTAAAAAATTGTCGATTTCAAAGACTGCATATAAGCTTTATAATTGTTTCTTCCTAGTTTTATCGCTCATGTGAGGACATCAAAGCAAATAAAAAATATAAATGATTAATAATTCCACACTCTTACATTAAAATCAAAACTAACAAACAAAAAAATAGACTGATCTTAGAGTACTCTCACTCTGGGGTCGATAAATGAGTCGGGAAGGGCCGCCATGTTTACTTGAAGAAACGGGATTCGCAACATTTAAATGTCGACACACAATAAAAGGAACCAAGCAGGCGGAGCTTGCAATCGCTCCAAGCAAAGTACCGACATTTAAGAGATAAACTCCTCCTTCGTCGTTAGCCTGATCAGGCATCGGTGCTCCGGTAACGAGCGGACCTAATGCCGAAAAGCGATGACCGTGTAGCGGTACAAAGAAGTGTGTCAACTGGTTAAACAGCAGCTAGTGGTTTGTGTAAACCAAATAATCCAGCTGACATGAATTTCCTAATGAAACTATAGATAATGGCTCTTAAATATTATGTCCTTCTCTGTCTTTTACCTTGTAACGCAAAAACACTCGAGGTGCAATAGTTAGCTATTAGCAGTAGCTATTGCTAAAGCCATTGTGTGTGTGTAATGTTTCCGTCTGCAAACACGACTGAGTTCCGCTAATAAAATCAAACCTCGAAGGAACTAAATGAAAAAACAGCCTTATAGTTCAACTAAGTTAACTAAAGTGACTCACTTATCTTTTTCTGTCCCAAAAATAGAAGCGAGGTATTCTGCCATTTTGGCTCGTCTGTGTTCAAACAGGCAGCATCAGTCAGAACACTTCCGGTCCATTGGTTTTTCATAATAAGAGCCTTATTTCCAGACTAAAACTTCAGAGTTAATAAATAAATCAGCCTACTCAATCTCAGACCATCAGTAAGTGTGAAAAACGTCTTATTGTTCCTAAACATGAAAACCTTACATTTTTCTTTGATATGTTAATTTTTTTAGTTATAATTTAAAATAAGGTAGTATCTATCAACCCTGTTAAGACATTGAAGGACTACTTAGTTCAGTTTATCTGGGGGGAAAAATAGAAGCACAGATGTATTTGACACTGCACTTTGTAAATGTGCTTGTTAAAAAAATGACCGTTGTCTTCAGCAGTGATACTAGAAGCCACAACTGTCTGTAATTGTTATTTTACGTAATGTAATCTGAAATAATTGAACATTCATCACAAAAGTGGCTACTTTAACTTTTTACATGCATAAAATTACATTTTTTTAAAAGTACATTTTAAAGCAATGACTGGACGTAATAAAAAATGTATTTTTGAATGATGTTTTTTTAAATTGCAATAGAAAGGCTTTTAAATTCAAAGTATATTTACCTACAAAAATTTGAAAGATACAAAACAAGAACAAAAGTCACTTTGGAATAAATGTATTTTCTCTGTGCAACTTACAATTTTAAGAAATGAGAAAAATATTTATTAATTGAAAGAAATAAAACCACTAAATATAGTTTATTTGTACCATAAAAAATCAAGAACGTTGATTGTGATTTTGTTTGTTTGAAAATATGTGCTAATAAATCTTACTAAACCTCACTTTCTAATCTTTGATGTTCAAAATAGTTCACAATGTAGTTCACAATACATTAATATAATGCATATAGCCACATGAACATGCAAATGTAATTAGATACCAAGTTAAAAGACAGAGGAACAATATGATCCATAAACACTTCTGTGGGTGTCCAGTTTCATACCACTAAAGGTTTAGAAGTTACTTATTGTAAATGATCAGAAGTCAAACTATTGTCTTCTACATCCTTTATGGTTGCCATTAAGTTACTAAACCCCTTTAAAATGAAACCACACGAATTTCAAAATATACAAATTAATAAAACAAAATCAAACTACCAGATTTTGAATTTATTTACAAATATTTTACAGATAACCAATAGTACAACTTTTTTAGAGGTAAACTGTTGACGTACTTCTATAAAAAGGGTTTTGTTTAAATGTTGAAAACAGACACAGCTTTTATTTTTTGCAGATTTGAAGTTTTCAGTATTTCCAGTTAGTCCCCGCCCACTTCTTTTACATTACTGTAGTAGTTAGCCCAAAACTAAAAGAAAAACTACAGTTCGACCGTATGAATACTTGCTGTTTAACAGCTGGACTTTCTTGGATCACCTAAAAGTCTGAGCTTTAATAGGTACGGATGTATTGAATATTAGTATATTTTATAAGGAAATATGTACTCGACTGTAGTCATGTGAGTGGGGTCGTAACTCCCTTCCCGCTATTTTGTAGCTTAGCTAGCAGCTAACGCGGCTATCTGCTAGCGAACGTAATAGGGAAGAGGCCGCCCACCTTTACGGACCTTTATGTGAAAGCTAGGCTATCGGTGTCCGACATAGACAGCTATTTGTGGTATTTCCTTTGTGCTGGAAAAGAAAACGGCGTTCAGAAAGTCTTAGCTGGTTAGCTCAAAAGATAATTCTGAGCAGAGAGGCTGCACTAATCACCGTCCAGCTACAAAACACACAGTAGGTATCCATCCCGTGGCGCAAAAACGGCTCTTAAAGTCTACCCTTATTGAGATAATTTTACTGCACGAAAAATTGACTTATGCCGACCCCGCGATGGGTCTAAGACGCAGTATTTTCTCATCAAAACACTCGAGTTGTGCCGATCAGGGCTGCTCTCGGAAGTCTTAACGACGCCTGTAAACCTTTAGCCAGGATTTCCGGCTCCTTTCCATTTGCCCTATGCTGTTTTGTTTCCGTTTATTCTATTTCCGTTTTAAAAGTTTTCTACGTCCAGAGTTACACTGTGCACTAATAAAAACGTGTTAAAGTTACAACTAAATGTAGATTTTCGGGATATTTTAATGCTAATTTAGCACGCGGTTGGTTGTGTAATGCTGTACCTCGCCCACGCGCTGCTATTTATTTTGAAGCTAACATGTTTACCAGCTTGTTTTAATTTAGCCACGATGGCTGACTGTTTTGGAGTTTTTCGTAATTTATCACATATAATAAAATAAAAGTTATATGGACTTTATTTGTATCTGCCACGGCCTATGACTTACGCTTTGAACGTAATAGCCTCGCCCTCGAGTTAGCCCCTGTTGGCTGTGAATGAACTGTCCATGACGGCCAACTAAAAGTCGAGGCTGAGAGAGGCCTTTACATCAGAAAACATTTCTTTCTTTATTTTATTTCGATTTAGAAATATTGCAGCAGTTAGTTAACCTATTAACTGACTATAAAGTCATTTAAGGTTGCATATAGTTTGAAAGCTAGCTGTCTGCAGCTCATTACTTCAGTTCAGTCTGTAATGCATTTCTATGCATATGAAAAATAACTAAACTACAATTTGTTCTGTACACTAACAGAAGAAATGACACTGCATATGATGATATTTTTGTTAGAAGATTTTGTGCAATCTATATAGCCATTTATATATGTAGTTGCGGTGAGTTTTATAAATTCAAATACTTTCAAACAAGAAAAACTAAAATTATCAGCTTTGAACTAAATTGTTTTCTGTGTATTTGATCTAATGAGGTATTGTGTTGTCCAAAAATGTTATTCCACTCTTACTTTAACATTTTGCCTTCAAAAAGTCGAACTTGCTTGTAATATTTTAGTGGATTTGAATTTTGACTGCATTTTTCCACTGTTACCGTTCACGTCCTGCTTCTGACCATGACATGATTTTGTACAATTTATGTTTTAAAAAATAAGGAAAAAAATGTTGCAATGCTTTTCAAAAGCCTAATTATTGATCAAAACTACGTCAAAAGATTACAAGAAAGTTGTTGATTGGAAGCAAAATGTGAAGAAATGTGGGGTATCTCTCACTTTTGCACAGTATTGTAGATGTAGGGATTCATATTAGATGAGATTTGTAAGGATGGCAAATGGCCTTTTTTAAACGGCAACATCTGACCACTTCTATCTTAGTATACAAAATGTTGCTTTTTTGTAGCATTCAGAATTATATTCATGATTTGTTGGAATAGTTTAAACAAAGCTGACTGCCACTTGTGTTTTATAGGTCTCTTTCCAAACAAAATGTCGAAAAGTGAGGCAGAGGAGATGATAGAGATAGAAATCGATGAACGGGAGAAACAGGCATGCCTGGAAGAAGGGTAAGCGAGAAATGAGATAAATGCAATAAATAATCTTTGTGCAGAGACTTAACTCTTGTTTAAAATATGTTTAAAGAGTTGAGGAGCAGACGATCACAGCATCTGATCTGGTTCAACAAGACATCGACATCAACGAGCCAGTTGGCAACTTAAAAAAGCTTCTGGAGCCTCGCCTCCAATTCTCGCTGGATGCCTTTGACATCTGCTTGCAAGACATTCAAGTATGAATCCTAAAAAAAAAAAAAAAGGAATTCTGATGAGTAGGGTTGGGCAATATTGCCAAAAAAATTAATCACAGTTAATTGTGGCATTTATCCTATAACAATTAATATAAGGATTAATCCCCTGGAGTCCCTGGACACACATCCTAGTCTTATTTAAATTGTTCTAGTGGGAAAGAAACACATTCTGTAAGAATCTCTTCCAATTTGTGTAAAAAGTACAGACTTCAAGCTTAACACCAGTTTATAATTGAGTTGATAGGCCAAGTAAAACTAGAGTTACGATAAATATTTTATTGCACTTTTAGTTTTTTATGTTTGTTATATTAAAGCGGGAGGCTGTGAAAGACAGGTCAGATTTACAGAATAAACGCCTCAATCCACCTTCTGGTCTCATCTCCCCACCAAACAAATTAATAACCCCTAAACTTTATGACTGAGGTCTGAAATTATTTGACAAGCTGAAAGAAGAAAATTAAAAGAAGCAAAAGTTGTTTGCAGAGAGAGGAGGGAAGCTCAAACAAGGCAGAGATGGAGGGAAAAACATTCCGAGACAGAGTGAGGACTTTGAAAAGGAAGTATATTGTATTGTGTATTATTTGAATTAGAAGAGGAAAGAGAAGTGCTATCAGTCTGCCTGGTGGCATTGGTCATATTAATTGCCAAGTGCCAGTTTAACAACCATTGAAAGTTTTTCTGATGATTAATTGCACATGGTATAATTTTGCCCAACCCTACTGGCGAGTGTATATATTTGTTGAAATTTGGTATTTAATTGTGCTAAAAAGTTGACTGTATGCCATATTTTGGTGTTTAGCTCCATCCGGATCACAGCCTCTTTGATCAGGGAGTAAAAACAGATGGAACAGTCCAACTCAGCCTGCACATTATAACCAAACCAGGTACCAGCTTAATCTTGAAGTACAAAACACTTCACATTAGATTTCTGTGTGAAGATTAAATTTTTAGCAAACTCCTGATAATAATATTTTTTTTTCTCAGGAGAAGAGAAACTGAACATTCTAGAAATAGTGAAGCCAGTAGAAACAGTGGAAGTAGTGATTGATCCGGATGCTGCCGGAGAAGAAGGCACTTTGGTGGAGGAGGGACAGCTCATCGCTGTAGAGCGGTCCGCCCTGACTGATGAGACCTCAGAGCAGGTCACACGTTGGGCCGCGGCGCTGGAAGGTTACAGAAAAGAGCAGGTCCGACTCGGCATTCCATACGGTGAGGAATACTTTCAGTTTATGTTAATGATGTGGGGAAACAGGCCAGGTATTTATTAGAGCTTCTCCTTTTTTTGTCCAGACCCCACGCTCTGGTCAGCTGATCAGGTGATCCACTGGGCTGTGTGGGTCATGAAGGAGTTCAACATTGACGAGATGGAAATCGGCAGCATTCACATCCCCGGCCGAGACCTCTGCAGCTTCAGCCAAGAGGAGTTCCTCCAGAAAGTGCCCAACGGAGAAATCCTGTGGAGCCATCTGGAGCTCCTGCGCAAATGTGAGTCAGCAAGTGTTGAATCAGGCTTTCACAAATTGGCAAAGAAAAAATATACAGAAAGATTTGTATATTTCATTCAAAGGTCTTATAAGTTATTCTTTGTGTTTTGTTTTTTCTCAGATGTGTTGGCCAGTCAAGATCAGTCTGGAGGGGACGCCACTGTCACCATTGATCAACGTAAGTGTTAATGTCTTTTTAAGATTCTTAGCTACAAACTGGATTTAGTGTGTTGTGAGGTTTTCACAGCTTTTCTTTGCAAATTTATTAACAGTTCTTTATTCACACCAGCAAAATTCCCATGTATTTATAAAGAGAACTCCAACCTGCTGCTGTTTTGACACTGCTTGCTGTAAACCTGCACACATCTGACTTTTTCCCTTTGTCTCCCCAGCTGTGCAGATAATTCCAGCTCAAGTGAGCACACCTACAGCAATAAAGGTGCTGAAACAGAATCGTGGTGCCAGGACACCCCGAATATCAGGAGAAGAGCGGAGTTCACCTGGAAACCGCACAGGTAGCACACATGACACACACACACACACACAAGCTCTGAGCTGCTTCGTTTAAACAGGGTGTCCGCAGGTCCCTAAAAAGGCTTAAATTCACATATCTAAAATTAAGACCTTAAAAAATCTTGAATTTGTTGAATTAAAGTTCTCTGTCTCCCCCGGCCATCTCTGCAACGCAATTCCAGATAGGAGGAAAAAAACAAAAAACAACTTGTGTTGTGTTGGTTGACTGACGTTGCTTTGAACCAATAAAAAGAATAAGAGTCACATTAGCCAATGAAAGCAAAGAAGGGCGGGTCCTACTGTTTTTGAGCAGAATCAGAACCGCAGGCGAAGTAATTCATTTTGTGAATTAAATCAAATGAACATGTTTTTTAAAGCCCACAGATGTGATCTATTTTGTTCAAGGACCCCATAATGGGCCATTTTTACAGATACCCTGTAAAAACTGCTGGACGGTTACATCCTGTTTTTCTGGTGGCAGGTAACAATGGTCAGATCCAGTTGTGGCAGTTCCTGTTGGAGCTCCTGACGGACAAAGATGCACGAGACTGCATCTCCTGGGTCGGTGAGGAGGGAGAGTTCAAACTCAACCAGCCTGAGCTCGTGGCACAGAAATGGGGTCAACGTAAGAACAAACCAACAATGAACTACGAGAAGCTCAGCCGAGCCCTGAGGTTGGTTTCTTATAAACTTTTCTTACTTTAGTTAGTTAGTTAGTTAGTTAGTTAGTTAGTTAGTTAGTTAGTTTAAACACCGGGACTAGGGCTGCAACTAACGATTATTTTAATAATCGATTAATCGGCCAAATCAATAAAACACTGAATTAAATAAATATAAGTACATAAACATTAATTTAATTCCTATATAAGTTATCGATTAATGTGAAGTTGTCTGAAGTTGATTTATCTTTTAGATTGACTAACGATTAACTGATAAGCAGACATGTTCTTAAAAAACAGTTTTCTATTGAATCAAGAGGGTCTTTTCATAAAATGAAGGATTTTTTTAAAAATAATATGCTAAATTAAAAAGCACATCATTATATTTTAACAATTTATTTTGCCAACTGTATTAAATACAGACTGAAAAAAATGTGGATTTGTCATACGTAATAGCCATAAAACATAACAAAACAGAGATTTAATGGGTTGCTGAATGATGAAAACAGATAAAAATAATATATGATTTTTAGATTTAAAACTATTATTAATTTGTTATAATTAGAATTTATTTGCATTTAGAATTTATGACCCAGAAAACGGTTCTGAAGCAGCCCCCCAGTCCCTCCCCCCTCCCCTACTGAGTCAGACCAGGAGTTCTGCTCGTGTCTTTTTTTTTCCCTCTGTTTTCCTTCATCCTAAACCTTTTTGATGCTTATCAAATTATCAGTCAGAAAAAAAGACTGGAGGGTTTTATATTTCTGGACCGAGAGGAGAAAACAAATGGTGGACTGAGGGGTTTTTTTTCGCCACGGGACAAAAAAATAAATGTAGCGTATACATTTTATCATAACTTCAGATCTACTTGGCCTAACAACACACTGGCGGCCATGTTTGGCTGCTTGTCAACAGATGCCCGTTCACACCGAATGCACCGGGACACAGACTAGACACGCGGGTGAAGAGGGAGGAGCGTCTGGGTCTTTTTCTGGTCTGTCTCAACAGGAGATGAATAAAAATAAAATAAAGAAAATGGCTTTGCTTTATTAACTTTAGAGCAAGAGAACGTTGCGCACAGCAGATAATTAATTCAGCAGATGATTTAGAGGCAGTTTGTTTGGTTAGTTTTGCCACTCCAGGAGCTACGAGCTGACGGACTACTTTTTTTTTGTCCCCAGCCGAGTCACCACCTCAGCGGTCCGTAACAAGCTGCTGACCAAAGTTAAAATAAAGAAAATGCTTTGCTTTTTTTACTAAAGAGCAAGTGAACGTTGCTCACAGCAGATAATTAATTCACCAGATGATTTAGAGGCAGTTTGTTCGGTTAGTTTTGCCACTCCAGGAGCTGCGAGCTGACAAGACTTTTTTTTTGTTCCGATCCCAGTTCAACATTGTGGTCAGCTGATGACCTGCATCAGTGTTTATATCTCCAACCAGAACCTAAACTACAGACGGTTGATTTCAGCTAAAGAGCTTCTGACTGTCTGTTTGTCTGCAACATTCAGGAAACCGTCACGTAGAAAAATGAGTCTCTCTGATTGGTTGTGAAGACTCGTCGATCGTCAAAAGTTCAGACTTTTGAACTCCGGGTTCGGCTGCTTTCGCCGCACCGCATACACGGAAAATGCTCTGCTGCACCTTCCGCATTCCTTGTGCGCCGCAAGACCCCTGGAGGCGCGTCCGCCATATACTTTGCATGTAAACTGGCTGCTCCTGCAGCTCAAAACACGTTCGGTGTGAACCCACCATAAGCAAGAATGAACAGATTTTATTTAAATTCTTAGAAAGTAGTAATTGAATCTGCATTTACAGCTGATTATGTTTTGGTGTCAACCTGATTAAATAAGGCTGCCACATAATTTACCTTAGCAAACACAAAAAAAGCTATAACTCCGTCAATTACAGATCTTAAGCTAGAATTTGGTGTGGTAGTAGCTGAGCGTTGCCCCTGTCATATACTCAGAGTGCTTACAGATTGTGTAAGATCTTTGTTTAAACATTTAACATGCATAGTGAAAAGCAGTTTGTATTTTGCTGCTAGTTTTTCTATTTTAAAGATGCAGGGTTTCAACGAAAGGCTAAAATCCTAAATTAGTTTCAGATTAGAAACTTCTTCATTCACTCAATTACTAAAAATGTGACGTTTGACTCAGTAATACACCATTCTGATTTTCTTTTAGGTATTATTATGATGGTGACATGATCAGCAAAGTGCAGGGCAAGCGCTTCGTCTACAAGTTTGTGTGTGACCTGAGGACTCTGATCGGCTACAGTGCAGCCGAGCTCAACAGCCTGGTGGCTGAGTGCGAGCAGAAGAAGATGACTCGCTTGCAGATGCACGGCCTCTCTCAGCCTATCACCACAGTGACCCTGACCACCACCACGCTGGAGAAGGACAGCTGAAGGAAGGCATGTTCACGCTTCTCAGCTGCCATGAGGAAAGTGTGCTGCGCCACGCTAACCTGAAGTCAGAAACCACCCCTGGTCATCGTGGGCAAAGTGCTTTGTTGTTGTCTTCCCAGTTTTATCCAAGTTAAACTGAGGCAGATATAATCTTTAGCTTTCTTTATCTCGACCCAGCAGGAGCGCAGGAAGTGAGAACGTCCTTACGATTACAGATTGTCGTTTTCACGACGAATGCTTGAGCGTGACTGAAAATCCAGTTAAGAGCTTGGTGTCGTCTGTAGTTTAGGATCTTTTCCACTGTAAATACCGTTACTTTGTGTTTTTGATAGCCACATGGACAAGTGTATTTTCATATTTTCCATTTCTAAAGAAAAAAAAAAGGACCCGTTTTGTATTTTTATTTGGTGTCCATTTCCTAAATTGCTGGACCATTTTTTTTGTCCACTAGGGGGAAATAAAGTGACAAGCATTTTCTTAACAGCTTTGTGTGAAGTGGAAATTTAATCTAACCTCTTGTGAAGAAAAGGAAAACAACAACCAGACATTAATATGTACATTCAAACTTTATTTATTTATGGTATGTTGAGTGTAGAAAGCTCTAAGCAAATATTTCATCAAACTACACAGAGAGGGGAAAAACATTTTCAACATTCACCTGATTAAGAGCTTCAGTTGGTGTCTGTACACTTATTGAGGTGATATGTGTTGTATTTTGATAATAATGCAGATTACGCATGTCACATTCAATGTTTAACTATTTAGAGAGTTGAACGTGTCTCTACTGAAGTCATAGGGTCACTTGTTGCCTTTTGAAGACTAATATAGACTAGACGACAAATATGCAGGCAAAGAAACATTAACCTTAAGATAAACAGAAGCACTGTACATGTTTACACGGCAAATGTAGAAAAATAGAATGTGTGACATTTAGTGAGGGAATGTAGGTGAGCCATTTGGGAAAAACAACTCTAGGCCCATTAATTTGACTCCTGCTTTGTTGCAATAAATCTAAAGGATAAACATGGGAAATGAAAAGAAAGCAGCAGAAATAGAAAAAAAAAGATTATCCAAATATTTACAATCAAGACAACAGAGCGATAAATTCGGCATACGCTTCCCTAAATAAAATGTCTTAAGCTTAATTTTGATCCTAAAAACAAAGTGCAGAGACAGTTGGCATCGAAATAACGTTCATATTTGGTGATAATAATCAAGACTTCAAAAATGACATAGTGCATAGAAAGCAAACAGCAACACAATCATCTTCCTTTCGGATTCTAGCGCACTTCGTATATTACATCTGAGAGCATTGAGCCCATGCAGCTAACACAACAGTGAAGCATGGAGATGAGCAGAACAGAGTCAATTAAAGCCAAATCTGTGCAACCACAAAGCAGAACAGATTCTAAATCCTTTTTTTTCTTCTTCATATCACAAGATCACAAAGAAGTCACAAAGAAATATACAATCCTGCTAAAACATCTAAAGGAGAGGACCCTCCCGTTCATCCAAGCTCCACATACAGGATACCTTTGTCAGTCATCAATATTGCCATGCACTACATTAACTTACAGCTAATCTCTGTCTTAATGTATTACACATAAAAAACAAAAACATTAAATATTTCCAGTTTTGATATATTTTGATTGAGTATAATATATATATTTTTAAATCTTTTTTTTCTTTTTTCTTCTTTTCTGCAAAACATACTTAAAACCCTTCAGTCGTGCAGTGAGGAGCTCTGAGAACCCGCACCCTGGTCAGATAAGAGCTGTTGAGTGTTTTTTTTTTGTTTGTTTCATATAAACAAATGGGTTGTCCCAGTACAAACACCTGTGATTGGCTGATAACGTGCAGGTAGATCAGGGCACCCTTGTCTAACCAGTTAATGGGATACTTTAGATCTGTACAATCAAGCAAAGACAAAATAAAAAGGGGATAAAAGTTTTTGTTCCATGCCAGTTTCCTTTGGCCCAAACATCTGACTGAAACATGCAAAGATTTATTATTTCTTTAACGTGAAAGATGAAAATCAGCCTCTGCAATAATCCCTCAAAGACTTACTTCTCTGTGAACAAGGTGAGAAACTGAAAAGTCTAAGTGCTGGGGGGGGGGGCGGACCAGGAATGGAAAAGAAGGGTTGAGGAGAAATGTTGGGAAGCAGTTCTTTTTTTAGTTATGCATCTGTTCAAAGAATTTGTAGGTGGGATTCTCGTAGCCGTTCTGTTGCATCTTGGCCAGGTGGCGCTCCTCTGGCGTCACCGCAGCGTCCACCTTCAAACACCACAGGAAAAAGATTGTAAAACAAACATATTTTACAAAAAAAAACACAAGAGTGCATAATAATATGCTTTAAATACATTTGTATTTTATTTGTTTTACCTCAATGACACCGTGATGAATGGAGGTGTACTGCTTCTTCCTCAGCATCACCAAAGTGATCACAATGATGGTGGCTATAACAACTCCCCCAACCATTAGCCCAATAATGGCTCCCTTGTTAGAGCCAACGTCCTCAGCAAAAAAGACCTATCATTAATTAAAAACAAAGCTATCAACTGAAGAACTGTGTTGGTGCATTATACAATATATTATTATAAGCAAACTTATATTAACATCAACAAATATCAACTCTATGAGTTATTTAAACAGCCATTATGAACTCTGAACTGAAATCCGTACCAGTTTCTGATGGTAAACTTCATATCCTGCACTCTGCCTTTCTTCAGTCTCCATTCGAACCTCTGGCTTCAGGGCAGAAACTGAGCAAGCAAACAAATCAGGTGGTGAAACATGCTGTGACAGCATGATGGCATGATAACTCATAATAAAAACAAAAACACTTGAACTGGATTGTTCATTTTAGAAGTTTTAGGGGGAAAGTTGTTCACGCGTGTTCACACATGATATTGGGTGAGGGTATCGATGCCATATTTGTTGTGATAGAGGACATGGGTTGTCCCCAAATTTAGGATCAAGACCACAAATCAAATTAATTTTAAAACATTTGTATTTTTACTTTAAATGTTATAAGAGAATAGAAAAACAGTTGCCTTAAAACGCTCCTGTGGTTGATGATAAAAACATTTAGTCATACTAAACTGGTAGTTTGGACTGTTTAAATACAAATACTAGTGTCTACCAAAGTCTTTATTGGAAATAGTGTGTCCTTTCTTTATTTAACTTAAAGCAGAGTATTTGAAGCCAAAGAAAGTAGAACTATCTTTCACATGTGGCAAAAAAAGAAAGAGATAAATCTGCAGTTGGACAAATCTCTGAATCTGGAAAAAAAGTGAAACTGTAATTGACGGTAACGAAAGACGAAGAACTCGTAAAGTTACGACAATAAGTATTAATATAAAATAAAGCGACAATCCATCAAACAGCTGTTGGAATATGTTAAATGAGAACAAAGTGGAGAGATCCTTAGAGTGAGCATTACCAAAAGGTCTACACATACAGTCTTATTTCTAAACTTTTAAACTCTAAACCACTCAAATTAGAGCAAACTTGAAAACGATGCTGTTTCAAAGTGCTCAGATCTGATTTGTAGCACAGACTCATACCAGGTCGTGTTGGGAGCCCTCTGTCTGGATTAGGCCGAGCATCAACAGGCTCAACTGCAGAAAAAAGGAATAAAATAAATGAAAATGAATATACAGTACAAAAAGCAATTACCAGTCCAGTTGAGTTAATAGTTATGAGAAGAGATAAAACTGTGTTCTAGTGTCAGAAGTGTGTGTTACCGTGGTTCTCTGTGTTTGGCTGGTTGAAGCTCTCTGGGTGAATGAAGCCTAGTCCGTCCAGACCAGGATCCAAAGGAGCCGAGCTGTAGGTCTGATCGGGCATCAGAGCGTCGTTCCCATAGCTCACCCTGCCATCTACCTGCAAACATGGAGGGCTTTTATTCAGGACAGCCTGAATCCTGATGAGTATCCACTCATAAAAGCAGGAAACACTGACAATTTGAGACCAAACTCTACAGTAAACAGTCCGTTTAATTCTGAGGCCGTGTGAATTTAAAACACTAAGGGTTGTGCCCAACAGATGCCCTCACAATCTGACAAATGTTGAGCACTTTGGCAAGAAAGAGTGGGTAAATATTCCCAAATCAAGGCGTGATCTGTTGAAAAAGTCCTTTCTAAGAAAACTGAAAGATGTAAATAAATCAAAAGGTGCTTCAGCATATTATTAGTTTAAGGGTGTGCACACACGCTTATAACATCTGTTTATATTTTAAATGTTTTTCCCCCTGCAGCAGATTTATTTCCCAACATGGTTGAGTAACAAGGACACATCACAAAAAACATGAAAAAAAGTTTGAAATCTTTCAAAATGAACTCATTCTTACATCAAATTTTGATATTTTGACAGTGTGTATTTTTCTACATCTACTACGCACCTAAAAGTTGTTTTCCACGTGTATATTTGATTTTTTCAAATTCTGACCTAGCTTCCATCAGTAACAATAATTGGTTCATGCATTTTTATTTTTTTGCCTTGCTGTAACTTCTTTGCCAATAAATCGACCACTTCCAACCACGTCAGCATCTAAGTTTCTGTGCGCATCGTGACTTTGCTTTGAGTGTCATTCAGAGGTATTTATATATGCCGGAGGCATATGTGTGTGGGAGCAGCTTGACTCACCCGCCCGTCGCTCTGCAGGGAGGAGACTTGCTGAGACAGCTCGGACTGAACACGCTGCACGATAATTGCTATGAAGAAAAGGGATAAAGTGAGAACTGCATAATGATGAATGGGGAGCAGAAATATGGTGGGAGTGAGAGGAGAGAAAATCAGCACACCAGGTAACAGCCTCACACTCCTGCTTAATGAAAGCAATTTGAGTGTAAGAATTTGTGTTTTTTTTTAAGAAGAACTTCAAACATGCTGTAAACATTCTTCACAAGATTGTGGTTCTTTTAAAAAGCAGAACTGGACCAAAAAATTATGTCATTTCAACATGAAGAAGTATATATCCAAACATGCTGGAATGCATCTAAAACTCTTCCAGATTTTTTCTCCCTGACATGGCGTAGTTCGTGTCTGAGTCACCACTTTTCTGTAACTTCCTGACATGCAGCGTCTGAGTGACTCGTCTGAGCGGACGTACTTTCTCACCCAGATGTCTTTTTGTGCCAGCTGACTGAAAGGCTTCTACAGCAGCCTTGCATGAATTCATCTACAGGAATTACTCATATAATTACGACACAATTTTAATATTACTTTGAAGAATAAAAAAAGCGTTTTCAATAGCTGAATCCAGCTGAAGGCTAACTCATATATTCTTGAACGTATTAACAAAAATTCGGAGTAAATCTGACCTATTTATTTTTTTCACCAGTGAGAGGAAACAGTGAACTTGTGTGGGGTGTTATTTGTAACATGAAGACAACTCAAAGCTCAAGAACGTCCTAATAGAGTCAACTTTTCAATACTTTCCTGCCTTATCACTTTCTTCATTAGAGAATTGTTAACTTTCACATTTCCTCTGCAGAACACAACATACACTTTTACTACTTTGACAATCGTACAGATTTATTGATTAACCTTTGAAAATTTGACTTGTTTTTTTTATTTAAACATTAAAACCTCCCTGATATATTCAGACAGCTGCATAATTTACACGGCTTGTTTTGGGGTTTGAAAATATATTTGTCTTCCGCTGTTTATCTGTCGTTGAGTTACAGAAGCAACAGGTCCATGAGAGAAACCCAGACCTCCTTAACCTCAGAGACACAGGTTTAGGAAAATACACAATCTCTACAGCAAGTTCTGGGTCTCTCGTTTATTACATGCCCGAAAAACCCCTAAGGTGAGGCACTGAGATTGTATAAAACCAAATACTGAAAACAGTTGTGCACAGTTTTGATCACTTTCTGCTGCAGGTAAGACACTGATTACGATTTGAAATGGACTCCCTTAAAAAAACTAATAAACAAACAAAAAACCTGAACCCTCTCTCAAAGCAGACAGGAATTGTCTGACTGAGTGAGCTCATGAAAATCTTTAAAAATAAGAATACCGGTACTTTGAAAGAAAACTTACCAACTTGTTTTTGGATCTCAGTAGCCACACTGGGCACCTTGTAGAGCAGACCTAATGACTGATTCATCCTCTCATCAATCACACGAAGGTGGGTCAGAACCTGAGTCAATTAAAAAGATTCAGTTCAAAATTCTAATTTTGATGAATTAGTTTCAACATAAAGGCTTAAGACATGTATTATTTCTAGGCAACATAATTATTTCCCAAAACAAGATGTTTTAAGTGTTCTATTTAAAAAACTAGTAAAAGTCTTTCAGCACCTGGGGTCGGATCTGCGCAGCCTTTTTGGGATCGACTGTGCGAACATGCTCGTAGTGTTTCAGCGTGTGCTGCCTGTCCTTCTGTTCTGCACGGACGTACTTCTTCAGCAGGCTGAGCACCTGTCGGGGCTGGTGGGGACAGGAACGTTAAAGAGCTTGTTTTACCAAGAGTCGCCTCAAAACGTGCACAAGTTAACACACGTGTGACATCTGCAAATACCTTCTTCAACTCTACACCCAGTCTGTCTTTAAACGTGATTATTAATATTGTCTAATGAAGTAACTGTGGTGTGTGCACATTTTAGGGTGTGTGTGCTTATTTTTTTTTTTTTACCCGTGGAGGGTTGGCCTGCAGGGCACTCAGGTAATTCTCTAGAGCCAGACGTCTGCGGCTGTTGAGCAGAGCTTCCACCCGGGCCATGTGGGTCTCCACCAGCTGCTGTCGCTCCTCTGCTGCCTCCTGCTCCAGAGCCTCCACCTTGTCCTGGAAGTGCTGCACATACCATGAGACAGAAAACAGAAAATACACATTTAAAAGGAAAACCTGCTCAAAACAATGTACAAGTTGATTTTTTTTATCAGATACCAAGAGTACTGACATTTACAAAGCTGTTAAATGACACTGATAATTTATTTACAGCAGAAAATTGGTGATCTATACCTGGATGATGACTTTTTTGTCAGCACGAGAAAGACTCTTGGATTGTCTCTCTGCCTCCTCCCACTCCCTCATCACCTGAACATTAAAACAATTATATTAATTTTAAACTCCTTTCCTGCTGACAAATTAAGCTCTGCTAAATATAAATTTATTTTCTTGAAAATAATAGTTACCAGAAAATGTTTAGGGGTAAAGACCACATACCTGCGACATCTTTTCACGATGTTTGGCCTCGAGGCTTTCTTTAGCCCTCCTGAAATCTGTGTGTTCGTTGTCATCTCCTGGAGATTCGAGGTACTGATCCACAGCATCTGGAGGGCTGGGGGCCACAGTGGGTACTGGGGGAGAGAAAATACAGAGCAGAATGTCCTGAACCAGAAAGATTAAAGAGCATGACGAGTTAAAAGAATGCAGAAAATAACAAAAAAACAAACAAGCAGTGAGTCAAACATATTGCAACCCTCAGAGGCAATATTAAAGAACTCTGTGATAAACTAGTGTTAATCACATAGGAGGTTAAGACATAAAAGGAGACGTTTCAAAAAAGAGCACATTAAGCATCATAAAAGACACACAAAGAGTGAAATGTTTCCTAAAATAAGGGACCCATGCATTCATCTGTGCTTGCTGTTTAATGTGGGATTCTGGAGATAAGAAGCACTGAGCTGAGTCAGGATCAGGGTGGACCGACCTGCTGAGCAGTTCTCCTGATGGGAACAAACCAACCGACCTGTTAAACCTTTTAGAAGACTTTCCTCTCCGATGCACATAAAAGCACTCAGATGTATTCAACATACTGATAGATTCACAGCTGCAGAGGCAGACATGAGACCTGCAAACCACGGAACAAAAAACATGCAGACGCTCACCAACAGAAACACATGCTGACACACAAAGGTCAGAATTCGCACTTCTTTGTCTTCATGCTGCAAGAAGCATCGGTTAGTTTTTCTTGTTAGAAATGACTTGAGGTTTACTACTTGTTTTTGTGAATCTGTTATGGACTGCTGATTTTTTACACAATGTTTTGTCTGTTTATTCCCACTCAAACGTCTGTTCAAATATCACCAACATAATGGTTGTGTTAAAAATAAGATTACTAGCAAAATAAATTTTACTGTTTGTCAGCAAGTCAAGCAAAAGAATAAACTCAACAAGTGATTTTCTTGATTAACTATTCATTTCTACAGCTGTTTTAAACACCTACATGCTTATTGTTACATTGTTTCATAAGTTTGTTATTAGTCAACACACATGCTGCATTTTTCTTTATAATAACAAACCTATAATTCTGCTTGGCTAAAACCTTCATTAATCAATAATAAACAGTCCACAGTTGATATTTTATTTATTTCTGTTTGCTCAAAACTAGTGGTGAACATTTTGAGAAAAGAATATATTCAAAACAAAGAAAAAATACCTAAGGCTAGATGAGGTATTTGGCCCTATTCACGTTTGTCAAATATCTGCTACAGGTATTAGTTCCTTTCTAAAGCACAAACTAAAACATGTACAATAGGTTGTCTTCAGACCCAGGCCTCCCTTGAAAAAGAGATCGGAGATCTCAACGGGACTTGCGTGGTTAAATAACAGTAAATAAAATCAGTAACCTAACATTCTGCACTCATCGTATGCAAACTGTTGTTTAGATTGAAAGACTGAAAGACGTTTTATTTGCTTTCTGTCACATGGATGACCAGTTTAGTTGTAGTAAAAATGAACTTCTTTTGCTGAATATTTTCAGAGTATGAAAGTGATCATATGTTGCAGTCTTTAGAGCACAAGGTTCCAACCTGACTGAAGCTGAGATAATGGACCAAGACATCGAACAGTTCTCTGCCAGCCTCATCAAGATAAATAGAGAACAAACCCACTGGTCTTGAGAATTGTATAATAAAGGTCATAGCATTTCAAAGGTAAGGTGAAGGCAGGATGGATGACGTTGAGGCTCTCATGCTCCACACAAGACTAGAATGGATGCAGTTGAATACAGTTATCAGGGCTCTAAGTGGTTAAGAGGCATCAGACTGCAAGAGACAGGAAGTAATGAGAGGCTAAACATTCAGCAGGAGCCTGAGGACAGGAAGCAGGCTGGTTAGATGGACACATCAGGGTTTGGCTCCAGTCCGGGGACTTACACGAGCTGCTACAGACAGCGAGGCAGTACTCCTCCGACTCAAAGTTATTCCTGTTGCCCGCACAGCCCCCGAATAAGAAGGGGGAGCAGCGGCCCTTCTCGGGATCGAAGTACCAACGCTCCAGCATGGCGTGACACGGGCCCGACTCCGCGCGAGCCCAACACACCGCTGAGGTCGTGTGCACAACAAGTAGACTTTAATTAAATGTCAAACGGAAGCTCTGAAGCTGATTGGAAACTTCAAACTAACTAGCCTAAAACCTGGACCAAACAGAAAGCAGATCAAAGTGCTTCACCTCGCACGACCTCCTCGACAGATTCGGTGGTGGTGGTGGTAGTGGTGGTCATGGCGATGTTAGCATTTGGCTCATCGTTATCCCTTTCGTCGATCCCATCGTCATCTTCATCGCCATCTCCGTTCTCGTCCCTTTCAAAGGCATCGTCATCTTCGTCGTCATCTTCGTCGTCCTCGGTGATGGCTGGTTCTGTGTCTGCCGGGCGAGTCATGCTGCACAAAACGAGAGCGGCCATGTCGGTTTTTGACACCACGTGTGTGCGTGGGATCAGAAAACAACCGTGGGTCTCAGATGATACCTGTTGTCGGTGTATTCTGCATCAGCTCCGCCCCACCAGACGTCAGACTCCTCCCCTTCCTGTTCCGCATTGTCCGACGTGCGCTCCGTCTCTGCTGGACAGCACACAAACTCCACCCCTCGGAAACGGTCGATGCCACATGGCAACAGCATCCCGTAGTCATGGAGATTCATTGAACGGTCTCCACAGGACTAATTTACAAAGAAAACAAGAAAGAAAACGAAGGGATTTATCATTATTTCAGTGACTTGCACATAAACAACATCTAAAATACCCCTCATAAAGCGTTTAATCATTCTGACTGCTCATTGAGGTGAAGCTTAAACTCTGATGTGTAACATTTTTTATTCCAGCATCTGTTAAATGATTAATACACAGCAGAAAATGTTTTTTTTTGTGAAACAACTGAACTGAAGGAACAAGAATAAAAAGAACACTAACAGAAGCAGTTTACATAAACTGTAAAAGGTACCATAAAAAATACACATACATGATGAGCAATCAGGAGGAATAGAGTCATTACTGAATACAGTAATACAGGCTGATAAAAAGTCTTTGTTTCACCTCTTTGGCCACAGTGTGCCAGTGCAGGTGGCTCTCACACTGATCCATCCTCTCCTGGTGCAGAAACTTACACTTGTCAGGAACGAGCAGGGCGTCACTCACAAACTCTCCAACTGAACACACAAGACATGATTTTACTCTTCGCGTTTATCCATTCAAACCTCATCCTTCCACAAACACACTCCTTTGCACACGCTTTTAACAGCCCAACGGCCTTACCCAGACAGCGGTACGGCACCACGATGTGTGTGTGACTGCGGCACTGCTTCTGGCCTCTCTTGCACCAGTTTGGAATGCTGGTGGGTTGGTTGGCCTCTACTACATTTGTGATCTGTAGCTCTGGGTACACCTGAGAGAAAAAAAAAAGGACATTTTATTGCTTTGCCTGTCAGCTCGTTTCTAACTCTGTGTCTCCCTCTGTTGTAATACCTCCTGGCAGTACTGCAGGATGCCCTCTTTGGTGCCAATGCAGCTTTTGGTGCCGGTGGGATCGGACTCCCATTTCCCAGTCTGAACATTGATGTGCATGTTGAGCTTCCCGCAGAACATGGCCACCTGGGGCTCAGTTAGCAAACCCACAGCGTCATCTAAAGGCACCTGAAACAGAAAAGACTTAAAAATTTACACAAGATAAAAACAGCTTAATTATGAGTAAAACTGTCATTTACTATCTGCCCCAATAAGAAGTTATGAGATGCATACGTAATGATTTTCTTTCTTTAGTGTTTAGAAACAAGTTAAAAAGGCCTTCCTTGGTGTGTTTTGTTGTCTGAGCAGATGTGAAAAATCAATGCTGTAATCTGACAAGCTAAGCCATCCTTTGCCAATCTTTTAATGAGACAAAAGCTTTTTATCCTGATCTGATTGACCAATAAGATACAGAAGTGCATTAACTGAAAGCCCCAGAATAGAGGAGTGAAGCAACATGTGATTGACCAGAGAATAAAAAATTAATAAATGTAATATGATATAAGGTCAAATTCTCTGCTATAAACCTACAAACACTATTATTTTTATTTCACACAAATCTGTTTGAATATAAGTATTGATCTCAAGTTATAATCTTTTTAAGCCACAGGCCACATCCACCCACTTATTGTCAACTAATTTCTCTTGCTCAAAAGATTAAGCTATAATTTTCCAACACAACCTGTCTGACAAGTTTCTGCACAATAGAAATTTAAGCAAACTAGTTTGACAGTTCAGAAGTGTAAAAACTACCATTTAGCACTTCAAGAATAACACGGTCAACCGGGATCATGACATGTTGCTTTTATTAACAAATTTCTTGAGAGAAAGTAAAAACTTTCATTAGATTAAATGAGTAAACACAAGCCCTTTCACCTTGGATTATCACGTGAACCTTTTAAAAGTAAAATGTTTAAATCCAACAAAAATATTAAAGTCATTTTGCAGGAAATGAATAGTTGTTGTTTGAATCTTAGATGATTCATCCTTAAAAAGCAAAATAACAATTCAAATTTTACATTACATAAAAGCTACACTTCTTATGACACATAGAGACTTATTCCAATGTTTCCAAAAGCACGATTAATACTTTATATCACATAGTGTAGCCACTGTATTATTTTTTTTAAATAACAAGTCAACATACATAAAAGTTATCATTAAAGCTCAAAAGGTAAGAACATTTTGATGAACTCTGTACACATCATGTAATGTTTTTGTTTGTTTACTTTAGTCTTTAATATTTTAAGCACACCACAATTAGTTTCTAACAATGGCAGGGGTGTTGTTGTGAATTTTGCTGTGAAGACTTTTCACTGCAGAACATGAGGGGGAAATTGTATGTTACTATACCCAGACTATATTCACAGTATGCGTGTGTGTTATGTTTTCCCCTAAAACTGGACGCTTTTTACACGAGTAATGAAACAGTTAACATAATACAGGCTCAGTTCAGTCTGTGTGCTGCTCATGTACAACATCTCTGCTCCATCACTGAGCTACAGGCGCCATCTTGCTTTGTGAGGCTCATCGGGCTCCATCCTTTTTCTATCCTCCTCAGCTGTTTCTCGCCAGTCCGCAGCTAGTGGCTGGAGCTCCGCTAATCGATAGGCCTCGCGTCGCACAATAACTCACTGTGGTACCACTAAGCATAACTTCTTTATAAACACTGAAGTGTTCAAGACGTTCAAAATTGTTGCAGAGACTGTCAACAAACCGAGCTACCCCTCTAGCCTACGTTAAGAAGTCCGTCATAAAGACAGACATTTTCTGCACAGCTAGCAAGCTACATTAGCTAGAATAATTTAGAGAATAAATGTATATAAAAAATACATACTTTTATGGGAAAGCTTGTAAAACAAAATTGGCTATAAAAATAGCCAACATGGCAGCAGTACCGAGCTGTCAATCACCGACATCTAACGGAAGGCCTCTTGCATTGCTGACATTGTTGTTAGCTTGTTTATTCTACGCAGTAAGTCAGTTTATATTAGACTATGATTAAAAAAGACACAATATTTCGTAAAACATAAATGTTTAAGGAAAGACAGTATCAGAGAGGGGCACTAATTGCATAAGCAACAATAATCATGCTCTCTTGTGTCAATAATAATGCAGCCTAAACGTTATAAAATACGTGTTATTTAGGTATTTTAATGACGCCACAGTGTTTGGTTGTAGCACGGTGCCTTCTGTGGCGACAGACCCGCTCCGGCCGGGTCTGAGCCCGGGGAACGACTCGCCCACACCCCGCCACACAGGCTGCGGTTTATTCGCTCCATACTCACCTCGGACTGAAGCGTCAAGGTCGCCGCCAGTAAGAGCAGAAACGCGGCGTGCTCCCCCATACCGACCTCCTGGAGTCCAGCACCTCCGTTATGGTCACGGGTGGGCTTTCGTGTCTGTTCGCAACAACAGAGAAACGCTTTAAAAAGACGGGTTAAACGCGTCTGACTCGGCCGAGTTCGCTCCGGATCCCGATTATTCTTCCCAGTTTTCCTCCGGTTGGGGGCGGTATGAGGCTGGAAGAGGAGGATGAGTCGGGATCGGAGCGAGGAGGGGAGGGGGACTTGATAAACTCCTTGAGGAGCTCACAGACACGCACAGACACGCACGCGCACGCCTTCAGATTCATTTCTGTGGAAATTTAAGACGTTCCTTTTTTTTTTTGTTTCACCAGCAAATATAAAAGTCAGATGGCACTGAGCTCAGATAGACAGATGTTTTCAAACAGCAGGACTCACAGAAACAACCAGCTCTTAGGAGAAAATGAGGACTTTCTTGCAATTCATCTTCATTGTCCTGGTCTCAGGTAAGTCATGGTATCACACTGGAATAAATGTCTTTTTGAGTTTTTAGATTTTCTTCCTTTATCATAAAAGCATCTTTACAATGGAAACATGCTCCTAAAGATAACTTTTCAGTAACCGCTTTTTGTTTCACATGCTGCATATGTGATGCAAAACCAGTTTGTAATTAAAACTTATTTACTTAAAGGTTTTATTTTTGGCATCATTCTGACCTGATGGTGGTCAGAGGGTCTGGTGGTGCTGGTGCATGGCAGCCTCGCCTCTGTCAGTGTGCCCCAGGGCAGCTGTGGCTAGTGTAGTTTGCCATCATCAGTGTGTGAATGTGTGTGTGCATGGGTGAATGTTTGGGGTCCGGAGGGACTTGATAAAGTGCTATATAAGTTCAGTCCATTTACCATTCTGACAATAACTTTTCTCAATACTATTATGGTCTGTGTAATACTAAATCCAGAATTATTTATGGGTTTAGTATTACACATTATTCTTTAAGAAGTCTGGCTGACTTGTAATATTTTGTGTTGTATAAAGTACCACAAAGAAAGTCACTTAGAAATGAATCTGTAAATCTGAAGACAGTTTCTCAACACAAATGTGTTGTGTGTGTGTCTGTGCATGTGTGTGCTTGGTTTTTAGGACATTTTTAGCATTTTTTTTATTGTATACCTTTCTGGTATACTAATAGTTCCTGATAAGATTACTAAAATTGGTTCTAATCCAGCTAATCTATAATCTAAATTAGCACATGTTTAAACAAACCCAGAACACATCTAAATCAAACAAGCAATCCATTTTATAAACAACTAGAGACACATTTAAACCCTCCAAATTGTCTATTGTAAATGATTTTAGCCACAACCATTCAGCAAAAGATGACCTTTTCTTACAAAGAGGCATGCTGATAAGTTTTAAAAGTCAGGTCAGGGCATGCCTTATTTTTGTGTTTTTATATCTTTAAATACTTTTTCAGTTTGTATATTTTTCTTTGCTTGAATTGGATTTTATTGTTTGCCTTGCACCCCATTTAATACAAAATAAGTTATGTAATCATTAGAATAAACATGTTATTTTCTGTAGCGCTTTCTTCATGAGTCATTAAGGTCAAACATTTACTTCAGCAGAACTAAAACAACTTTCAGGTCAAATCTGTTTTCTGACTCTTCATTGTTCTCATTCACCCTGGGCAGGTATTTAAATTAGAAGGAGTGGCTGTGAGTTGTTCCATTATCAGAAATTAAAAAACTTAGTTGAGGGAGTGGAATCTGACACTAAAGACATCAAAAAAAGTAATCTGGATGTCAGCCAAAAACAATAGGAGACAATAAAAGGTAAAGAAAACACAAGCTGAGTAGGTGAGACTGATGGTGCCATGCAGGCTGATTTGGGCAACTTAAAGAGATAAAATGTTGCAGTTGAACTAAATGAAAACTTTGACTCATAATCTAGTTAATCAGTCTCACCTTCAGCACACAGATGATTGATCCATTGAACTCGAGAGAAGAGTGAGTCGGTTTGTTTGAATTGTTGTTAATAATTTGCATAAATAATGCATCTACATATTTTATTATTATCCAGTTTCTCATCCAAAGACTGAAAAACAAACTTTATGTTGAGGAATGAGGAAACGGTTGTGGTTAAATGCTTCTTTGATTTAAACCACCTGGTTAGGTTTAGGAATTAAAAGATTACTTTGTTTTGAAGGAAAACATGATGCTTTTTGTCTGATGGCTCTGAAGTGTGTTACTGATGAGATGAACTGAGTAAAAAAAATCAATGCCAGTGGGTTTAATTAACTCACATTTTTATTTTTCTTGTTCTCAGAAATGTTACAGTAAACAGATTTCAACTGGAGTGGACTGATTAAATGTTATCTTTTCTGTTGTAGGCGATGGAGAAAGTGATGTCACAACTGTCACAAGTTTCCTAAATGAAGATGTTGTTCTGCCGTGCACCTGTACGAATACAACTTTCAAGTGGCAGACAGAAGGAGATCAACCTAAGGTGATTTATTCTCACAACAAAAGCATATTGACCAACTACACGAGCAGAGTTGAAACCCTTTTCGACAGCAGAACCAATAACTGCTCCATACTTCTGAAGAATGTCACCATGGATGACCTCAAGACATACACATGCCGTTTTCGTAACGGAACATACAAACGTCTATATGTGAATTTGCGAGTTTATGGTGAGTTGGTCTTCTTCAATATCAAGATCTATCAGAATATTTAATACTTTTAACTAATTGATTTTCCCACCAGGGTCCAAACCTTGCCTGCAAAAGTTAACCAATGAAAAGGATTTAAAATGTGATGTACAAAGCCATAGTAGCAGCACAACTGAATTAGGTGAAATTCAGCTGAGTATAAAATATCCAACAACTCTATTCTGACAGATGGCATCTTCTATGCTACCAGCACTATTGAATGTCTGACAGACAACTGTCCCAGCTCAGAAATGAAATACATCATACCTGAGAGTAATTACTTATAATAAGCTGCAGGCTCAGAGTAGATGCATCTTTTATGATTCACCATCACCGTTTTAGAATCACTTGTAATATTTAACACATTTAAAAAAACTGTCATGGTCATCAAATTATCTAAAGAAATTGTGATCATTCACATTGCTCTATTTATTTATTGATTTTTTCTCCCCTTTCAAACAGAGAGAAGTGCATCCAAAGTCAACCCAAAAAGCAAGACAGGCATTCTCATTGGACTGGTCCTGGTAATAGGACTGACCATGTTACTGGTTTTCATTTTTTTGCGGTGAGTTTTTGTAAAAAGCAATTTATATTATGCTTATTTATTACTTTATAGCAATATCAATTTCTGTCTGGGTAGATTTACATGTTTTTCATTCAAGGCTAGTTTGTGTTATGTGCCATTTTGCTTTGCACTAATGCTAGAAACATTTTGGACTGAAGTATTGCCAGATAAAGTTTATTTGATTTCTATAGGAGAGCTGCTGTTTAAAAAACGTTTGTGGGAGTTGGATTGTGTCACAATCACAAAAGTGTCACAATTCTAAAAATGATTTCATATATTATTATTATTATTATTATTATTATTATTATTATTAACATATATAACAATAACAATAGAGCTAATGTCACACATTTTCCCACATTTTTGCTGGAGTTGTAGTAATATGACTTGAATTGTTGCTTCAGAGACAAAAACATGCTGGTGGCCAGAAATGAGACCAATATGACATTTAGAAATAATGCTTCACAAAAAAGCCACAACTGTAATATCCATGTGATTTGAACAACAGAGAGATTTCTGGGCTTGGTTGCCATTTTGCCCATTATTTCCCACTAGTTCTTTAAAACATTTCACTAAAAAAGCAACTAGAATTAAATGTAGTGACAATTTTTTCAACAAACATTTAATAACTTGTTACTATATAGATATAATAAAGTTTTCAAAACAGGTGCTATATCAGTAACCAGTAAAAATACTGAAAGTTGTTAAGTATTTTTAATTTAGCTAAACAATATTGAGACATGCAAAGGTTAGCATATGTTTCAGTAAAAGGGTTTGACTGTAATACATTTTATTACTAAAAGAACATGAAGTGAAAATAATGAGTTAAATAAAAAAGCATTTGTGACAATCCAGCATTTTTTTGTGTAGGTTTTGTGTATTTTAATTTTTGTAGTTTTCTGTGAGAGCACAAAACCAAACCAACAATAGCTCTACAAAGAAAATCTAATGTAGATAGGAGCACACTCCTGATACTTCCTCCATGTTGCATCAGCGCTCTGTGACATCAATACTCACAGAACAAGTCAAACTACATAATGAGACAAATCTCTCATTATGTAGTTTGAGACGACCTTTTTACCCTCCCTCCCAGTCTATGATGCGGTTTCCTGCTTGCACAAAATTGTCCAACCTTTTTCCACAACTTTTTTTAGATACTGCTCAGAGACCAGCTCACTGCAGCCACTTTACAGAAACAAACACACAAGCCTCTAACCAATTACAAAAAGCACGATGCTTGATACACAGTGCCGTGAGAACTATTTTTGACTGGGTTCTCAGCAGGTGGTAGGAGTAATTAGCTGCCTCATTTTTGTCTTCCGTGTAAGCATATCTTGATAATGGGCACTTTTTATGTCTGCTTCCAGCATGGATTTACTTGTATGATGACTGTGATTGTCAAGCTCGCTTTTCAGGATTTGTCACAATAAAAACACTCTGCTACACCAAACAAAACAAACAAAAACAACCCATACTTTAAAATAAATAAATAAATTGAAACCACCACCTACATCTTTTTTTATTTGCACAAAGAAATAAAATGAGACAAATAAACAATGTTGTCATTTTAATGGCAACAAATTGCCTAAATCACCAACAAGATAAAGGACATGCTTAAAATCCACATTCTTTAAAAGATAAAGTTAAAACTAACTAATCCACTTCTTCCTCCTTTCTCTTCTCTTAAACCTGCCCTGCAAAAACGTAAGAAAAGTACCACAAACAAATGGTTTATTACGTAACATCTAAACCTCAAAGTTTGTTGTTAAACTTTTTATAGGAAATGTGCTTGTTCACAATAAGTTGTAGTGATTTTTCGATTCTGTAAATAAACTTTGCATTTATTGTTAGATCAAACTAAATTCCCGAGTACGCCCATCTTATTGTGTTTTTCATTCATTTTTGTATAAAGAAGATATTACGGAAAATAAGAGAACTCGTGAAATTTTCCTTATAACTTTTGCTATAAGGTGTAGATTAGTCACTATATAGTGATCTATATCACTACACTTCTTTAGTTGTGCAGTGTGCTGCCACAAGAGACTTTTAATTTGTCTTTTATTTGTTGAGACTGTAATCAAGAAGAGAAATTTAAACTAATTAATTCATTAACTTTTTGCAGAAATCAGATGAAACGTTATCATATGAAGCCAGGCTGTACGGATGTTGAGACAGCTTCTTCTTAAGGTAAGGCAATTGTTGCACTTTACACACATGAGTTGATGCAAATAAGTGATAAAAGTAGAAGCAGATGTTTCAGGCATGTTGGGAGCCATTTGAACACTGAGTGGGATACTATGTCAACAACTTCATTTGTGCCTCACAGACCGTTTTTTTCTGAATAAATCAGAGTTGCTCAACACTTTGACTGCAGTTCTGAGGAAGTTTCAGTTTATCTGATAGAAACCTGAAGTTATGTGTACTACTTCTTGTTTAAACTTGTTTCTTACATCACTGTCAGTCAGTGTTGTATAAAGTACCTCAAAGTGACACTTGAGTAAAAGTACAAGTATCTTACCATAAATTTACTTTAGTAAAAGTTCAAGTCTCCTCTAAGAATATTACCTGAGTAAAAGTCTTAAAGTATCTAATATATTTTGTACTTAAGTATTAAAAGTAAATTTCTGACATAAAATGTACTTAAGTATTAAAAGTTAAAGTATTGAGTAAAAATGAGAATTCCTAAAATGACATTTATTGGGAGGTGACACCCTCAAAAACATTTTTCTAAAGGCCAAAATGGCTTTATTGTCTTATAAAAATGTTAATGTTAAAACAATTTAGGATGTACTAGTCTACCTGTTTCAGCTCATATATATATATATATATATATATATATATATATATATATACTACTATATCTGCTATAAGTGTGACATGATTTGTGTAGATTTGCAGCTGTGATGGATTGTGTACAAACTAATACAGTATAAGAATGATATATATTTATACTTCTCATCCAACCATTAAATTCATTCTATCCAGGAGGATAATAGTTTTTTAACAATAACAAGCTGTAATGAAATAGGTGTAACGACTTTCTACTTCTTACCTTTTAAAAAATGTAACAAGTAGAAAGTACAGATAACTGTGTAAAAATGTAAGAAGTAGAAGTAAAAAGTGAAAAAAAATTACTCAAGTAAAGTACAGATACCCAGTAAAGAAGTACAGTAAAGAAGTATTTGTACTTAGTTACTTTACAACTCTGCTGTCAGTAGTGTTAAACTCTCCACATTTTTTATATTTTCATCAGGAGACCAGAATGAAAAGCAGGTACTTGAAGTGATTTGAAGATAAAAACCAGTATTTCTCTGAACTGGTTTGTTTCAGAGGCACCATCATGTCAGTGCTGAACTGACACGTCCCATCCTACGCATAGAATGTGCCTCTGAATGGGGATTTCCTGCCAAGTTGAAATCACTCAACAGTTAAAACATCAAAAAACACGGACAGCTGAGAAGAAAAGCAAGGATCATCTCAACAAGTTTAAGGTTTTATTTATTTATAAAGCACCCTTCATACTAAAAGCAGCTCAAGGTGCTGTACAAAGGTATGCACAGTAAACCCATAATATAAAGACAACAATACAACCCCCCCAGTTTATGCAGAATATAAGACAAAACTCTAAATAAAATACTGCATGTGCAAACTTAAAATGTGAATGTGGAAATGTTTTATTTTATACTTGTTTTTTTTTTTGTTCATTTTTAATTGTACATTTTTGTAAATAAGCCTTTTTTTTACATTGATATATGTTGTTTATTCAGATTAATCTTGAACATGCATGATATGTGTGCAACATTTGAAAGTTCTATATAAAAAATGCATGTTAATAATTCTCCTAGAGCAGTGGTTCCCAAACCTTTCAGCTTTAGACCCAGAAAATACCAGCAGCAGAGACCTGAGCCCCCAGCTGTTGACAGTTGATAAACATCAAATAAACAAGAGCATAGTAACAGGATTTTTTTTTTTGCTATTTTTGTCCATTTTAAGTACACTAATCTTATTTTTTTGTAACAACAAAGGCAAAAAACTATTGTTAGTTAACATTTTTCAGTGTAATTAATTCAGAAAATATCCTTGCTGTTTCAGGTGGGGGGGGGGGGGGGGGGGGGGGGGGGGGGGGGGGGGGGGGGGGGGG
>JARVGW010000136.1:17240061-17254382 GCA_031762495.1 Anablepsoides rubrolineatus
AGGAATCAGTGACAAAGCTGAAGCTGCTGAAGCCGGGGCTGGATCTTCCAACAAGACAACGACCCTAAACACTGCTCTTAATCTACTAAGACATTCATGCAGAGGAACAAGTATAATGTTATGGAATGAGCATCTCAGTCCTCAGACCTGAATATTATTGAAAATCTGTGGTGTCACTGAAAGAGAGCTGTCCATGCTCAGAAACCATCAAACCTAAATGAACTAGATGTTTTGTACATGAGAATGGTCTAAAATATCTTCAGCTACAATCCAGACTCTCATTAGAAGTTATAAGAATAGTTTAGAGGCTGTTATTTCTGCCAGAGGAGGATCTACTAAATATTGAGTTATGGTGCCCATATTTATGCACCTGCCTAATTTAGTTTAAACAATTATTGCACACTTACTGTAAATTATATCAATTTCATTTCACTTCTCAAATATCACTGTTTGTCCTCTATATGATATATCTTACAGATTTTTTAAAATCCAAACAGTCAATGATTTATAAAGGTAAATCAGGAAAATTAACAAGGCTGCTCAGGTTTTTGCACCTCCCTGTAAGACATCCAGAAGTTGAAATACATAAAGAGTTACAGGAAAACAGAACCAAAAGTAAAGGTTCTGAAGAACTGACTGTGTTTGAGGGCCGGTGCTGCTCGAGGGGAATTAATTTCCAAATGCCACCCTCAAAGGTCACCTCTGCAGAGACCTGAAAAATGCTGTTTGGGCAGATTTAAATTGACATGTCTTCAGCTTAACGGCAAAGAGAAGAAACACCAGCCTTTGAAAAACATCCTCTGTCAGAGATGCATACTGTGATTTTATCTGGTGCTGCCCTGAACAAAACGGTACCATTTCAAGCAAAAATGACATATTTATATCCATGTTTCATATCTCTTTGAACCTACCAGAGCTCACAGAAAAGACGTGTCGTGATCAGTCAGTGAGCCTTATTTTGATCCTTAATGATATGTTTTGAACCTGGGTTTTCAGATGTGCTGCTGGGTGGGAAACGGTTGGACTAAACAGGTCGAGCAAAGAGTTTCTGCACTGTCGAATCAATTCATCTGAAAAAAATGTTTTTTCTCACTTTGACTTTTGAGCTGAAGGTGCCTCAAACCTTCAAAAAACATCTGTCTGAAAGAAAAACTTAAAGAATCACGTGGATAAAATAGCTGCATTTTGTGTTAAAATATTAAAAATATTTTCACCAATTATCAGAAATGTAGCTCTACAGGGAAGCACCCACATCTGCCTCCTTTTTTGCTCAACTCTGGACCCCTGATCAAGACCCCCCCTATTATTATTACAGTATTCAGATCTGTAACAGTGGTAGTGATTAAACGTCAATAAATTGACTGCATTTTATTTTTTGCCTGATTGAATTTATTGAACAAGTTCAACTCTAGTTTATGGTTTTCATCACGTCAAATTTTAGTAATACATATAAATGTATTTTTAGAAAGATGACACTGATAACATATTGCAAAATAAATTTCATTTCGGTGAGATGAACAGTTGTTAAGATATTTGTCTGTGAAGTCACAGGAAGTGATGTCAAAGGGGAATGTCTGCATGTGAACAGAGCGTTGCTACAATAACTAATAACAGACTGTGGGTCTCTATCAGAGAGATGAAGAAGCATCAGAATTCAAATAATATTGTTTCAATAAAGACCAGAGTTTTCTTTGTTAAAGAGTTCCCCTTTGATGTCACCTAATGTTTCATTTTGGCTGAGTTAAAAAGAAAATATGCCATTTATGTGAAAAAATGGATATAATTGTGTGTATTATTCCAACTTTCTTAAATATAAAGATGTTTTCTTTGACTTTTTGTATTTAATAAATGTCACAGACCCTTTAAAAGTCTGTGAGTCTGGAAACTCTTCAGAGATCTGCAAAAAGTACATCTTGGGAAAAGAAGGAAGAACATTGATGCAGCTATTAAAGTGAAGAAAATTATCAATTTATAACAGACGAAGCAGACCTCCTGGACCTCCACGGCTGAACTGGATAATTAAGAATAGCTTTTAATCAGACAAGAAACCACTAAGATAATCATCTCTTTGAATGAGATCCATTACAGGAGCAGTCATTATGCAGACGGTTATAATAAACCAAACCAAACAGAAGCCATTTGTGGCAATTTTGCGCACAACAATATTTCAAAGCATCCCTAATTAATGGTAATGTTTTGCTCGTGTCTGAGTGGGCGTCTGTTAGCAAAATAATCACAAAGCACTGAACAAAGTTTAATAAAACTTGCAGAAAGTGACCTTTTGGAGTAGCCAATCAGACAAAAATGGTTATAACTCTGTCAGTTATAGAGTTTGAGCTAAAACATGATGTGGTAGTAGCTGAGAGTCGTTCATAACACATACTGTGAGCTGTTGTTTATCTTGTTTTTCAGGTTGTTTGCTTATTTGGGGAAAAATATTTTCATGTAGAAACTAAAATCATCTGTTTTACAGTCAGAAACATTGTTGATTCAGTCAAGAAAGAGCAAGCATTTCACACTTTTTCACATTTATTCTTTATTTTTCTGTGTTCACCAGGACAAACAGAATTGAATCACTTTTGGGACAAAACAAAAGAAAGTCTAAATAAAAAAAAACAATCTTGATGATGTTGTTTTTTAACTGTTGTTATATAACTGAAATATTTAATTTTGGGCTCTTAAAAGCCTAATTATAAATACTTCTGAAGTAACATTTTGTTTTCTTAGATCAACCAACACATTATTCAGAAATAAAAGTCAGTTTATTCTTGCTTTGTTACATCGACAAAAAGCAAGATTTTAAATGTGCTAATTAAAAGAAAAACATTTATTTAGAAACAACAATTTATAACAAATGGAAGCAAAGCCACAAAAAACATCGTTACATGGAAATGTTGAATGGTTTTACATTAAAAACAAACAATTTGAAAAACACAAGTCAATTTATATTTGATAACAGCTTTTCAGGTAAAACAACGAAACAAAATGATCACATTAAGTTGAAATATTTTACATACATGAAATGTTTTAATGTGAGAAGGAAACTCTGCATCACTTTAAGCTTTTAAAGAGACAAAAATATTGACAACAAAACTAAAGTCTGGTCGTTTCAGGCTTTGGGTTCACTTCTAATGGCAGCTGAGATCATTTCAGTTTCACAGAAAAACATCAAATTACATCATTTTTCCATCTGAATGGTTTGGAGTTTAAAGCCCCAACATGTCCTTTTGGAATATTACTTTTCTGGATGATAAACACAACAACAGAGAAAATGTTTTGTACAGACATTGTTAAATCTGCAGAGCTCTTTTAACCAGTGTTTAACAGCAAAATGACCCCTTTTGTGTTTGATTAGAAAGTTGTCAACAAGCATTTTCAAATGATTGCTTCAGCATGACTGGGAGTGGGGGGGGGGTCCTTCAGACGGTGGTCACGTTGGTGCTGGCGCTGTTCTGGCTGTACAGGTGTCTGGGAGAGCTGCAGCACAGCAGCTGCTTCCTGAAGTGCTTCCTGAAGCTTTTGCTCATCAGGTACAGAGCGAACGGGTTCACGCAGGAGTTGGTGAAGGCCAGGACCCGAGCGCACACGCTGGCGATGAAGTGGGCCAGCGATGTGTCCACCTGGCCGTAGTGGTAGGAGCGGTAAAGGTAGATGACATGGCTGGGCAGCCAACAGACGGCAAACAGGCCCACAAACACCAGCACGGTTTTGGCCAGACGCTTCCGGGATTTAATCTGACAAACGACAAAGCAAGAAATTCAATATTTCTTGTCATGGTGCCCTCATTTTGATTTACTACCTGAGAAGATATTAAGCTGTAGCTGCACTCCTGCTAATAAAGTCTTTAATCATCCCTAACTAGTTTAAAATATGCCTTCAAGACTGTCTTGTAATATTAAAACTTGCCCAAATCAGTAAAGACCCACACTTCCTTCACAGTTTTTCTTTTGTCTTTGGCTGCTTATCATGTCAGAGAAATGATGGAGCTGTATCCATTTTGGTCCAACTATGAAAATAATCTCATGCATTATTATGCAATCAGCTACTACCACATCAGAATTTGGTTTAATATTTGTAAAATTGACTGACTTGTACAACCAATTATTTCTTTTTGAAAGTGTCTGTCCAGTGATTTGTTAATTTTTTTTTCAAACATTGTACTTCAAATAGTGAACTTCAAAAACAAAGGGAATCATTTTCATCTTCCACGTCCAAATTCAGGTCATTATCTGTGAAACCGACAGATCTGAAGCCTTTTATTTGTTGCAGCCTTATTGAATTCCGTTGACTTTGCCTTTCAGCACTTATTCCTTTAATCCATACAGAGTAAAGATTGAAAAGAGCAACTTATAATTTAACAGAGACTCTTTGAGAAGTTGCTGAGCAACTAGAAGATTTAGTCACGAAGATAACCTTTTAGCAACAATGGGATTTTACTGTCACTGGAATGCAGACAGTTCACAATTTTTATTTTTACTATTCATTTTATTTAGTTATACATTCATTGTTATTTTCTTTGAATCCCAGTTATTTGAATTAATAATTGGTCAATATTTTTGTAAATGTGAGTCAGTAATCCTGCTCAACAAATGACTGTTTTTGTTTGAGCAATATTCTATAATTACATGTTCTGAATGATCTAAAACATTATAACATCTTTGTTAAAAGGCCTTTTAGTACATGAGAACATTGTTGTGTTTAAATGACTTCAATGATCAAAATTGTTGCTTTTATGTAATGTGAAAAATAAAAGTGGACAATTGAAGAGAGACTTTGTCCTCTTTCTCTTTCAAAGATTGCTGTTGTTTTTGTCCAGATTTAGTCTGCTTTTTGTTGTTGTTTTTTTTCCCTATTTTTTATTTAAAGCTCAATGGAACCAGGAAGAGGTGGTTACATGCTAGCTGGTACCAAGAGAACTGAACCATTTTAGTTCTGGTTCTGTTGTTGTGTGGTGGGGCGGCCATGGAGGAGGTAAGGAAACATCAGAGCCCCACACCAATATTCAGTGTTTACAGTATTTAATTCATCCAAAACCAGTTTTTCAACTTAACTTTCTCTCTGTCTTGTGTTGGATTTAAGATGGACTGGATGATTTAAGGTGGACTAGCCGGAGGAATGTGGTAAACTCAGTAAGTTTACTTTAGTTTGTGGGTAGAAATCTCTGCAATCTTTATAGACGTCATCAAAATAACAATTTTATTATTTTTTTAACAACATTTAAAATAATTTTGTTATTTATTAATGTTTTTGGGTATATAAAGCCCCTAATAAAAAACTGCAAGGCCTTAAACTATGCTCCTGTTTCTAGTTTTTGTAGATTTTAACATCAACAAAAAGTAGAAAAAGTCTGAAATCAGTTTATTTCCAGCCGGGTCTCTGAAAGGTTAAAGTAGACAATAAATGTGTGAGCGGCTTTAAACAGAGTTTTGAAAGTCAACACCAACAAAGGCTGTACAATGTAAGTTACCAGAGGTGACACCAGGTTGGTGGGTGTGGGGCTGCATTGGCCACCCCCTCAAATCACATTGACCCCCTCAATGTCTCCTCTAGGCCATTTTTAAAAACATACTGATACTTTGTTTGACAAGTAACATCGTATTCCTTTTTGGTTCCAGTTAAGATTAAAATAAAAAATATATATAAAGTGCTCCTCTTGGAGACAGCACAGACAAAGAGAAGTGTTTTAACTCACACCTGTTTCTGAAGGTGCAGGTGTCCTTCAGCAGAAATGTCCACAGAGCTGCTGATCAGACTACGAGCAATGAAGAAGTAGTAAACAGAGATGATGAGCAGCGGGATGACGTAGAAGATGAGGAAAGAGGCGGTGGAGTGGATCTTGGGGTGCAGCTCCCCGGCGTGGGGGTAAGGCGCACAGGTCACGAAGGTCTCGTTGGTGTGGCTGGTGGTAAAGGTGTGCAGGTCGGAGAAGACGGCCTCAGGGATGGCCAGCGTTACAGACAGCAGCCAGATGGCCCCGACGCGTAAGCTGATGCTGAGCGTGTGGTTGGACCTGTGGCTGTCGAGAGGCTTGACGATTGCTCTGTACCTGAGGGGAGCACGACAGAAAGGAGCCTTCATCAGAGATTCTTTAATGTGCATCTAATCATAATCATCTAATCATCAGCAGCAGCAGCAGCAGGGGGAGGGTTTATTGTCTAATTAGTAACTTTAAATCAACGTATGAAGCCAACAAAGGCAGATGAAAGAAAAAGTTAATGTCTCTGTAGATTTCACAACAGAGAAAATCAAAGCAGGAGATGATCTGAGCCGCAGAGACCATCAGAATAATCCCAGCTGCTGGTAAAATCCATAAAACATCCAAACAAACCTGTTTAATAGCTGCAGATTTTGACTGAAAAGCCAGAAAATATCAAACATGTCAGAAATATAAAAACTCTGGACACATTTTCTGATGTTTTTCTCCACCAAAAGCTGGATGTGTCTCTTTGCCTATCATAGATTGTGATATTTGCACTTTTCACTCCTCAAATATTCTATTAGTGCATCGACCTTTCGACAAACTTTTCAGTTTGACGTTTCTAACTAAGCAAGTATTGTCAGTTGATTCATTTCTACCTCATTTGGTCAAAACTTTATTAAATCTTTCAACAAAATTATTTAACAGGAGAGATAAATGGAGAGAAAAATGTTGATTTTACCAAACTTCTGTGTAACTCTTTGGATTTTAAATGTAACTTACAGATGTCATCAATGCATTAGAGTTTAAAGTTTTCTACAGAATATTAATGTTTAATGTTTTCTATATAATATGAAACAAGGTTCTTTAGGTTATACCAATTTACCCCTCCATTACATTTACCTAAAGAATCTTGTTTAATATTCTGTAGAAAACATTTTGTAGGCTTTTTTATTTTGTTGTCTCCTTATTGCCATTGGTTCATTTTCATTACTTATACCGTTATAGTTGTTGAATAGTGTTTTTTCTTTTTATCTTGGACTAAAAGGGTTGTCTTTGTGTTGTGAAAGCATGGTGCCCTTCAGTGTTACTTCAGGCATTTTCTACTTGGTTACTGTCAATAAGAACATTAGGATTACTGTGATGATAACTGTTAGTACTGCAAATGACTGAATTGCCTTATTTTCACTGGTTTTAATAGTTTTAATATGGCAATGCAGCTGCACACCAACACATCTGGCAACAGCAGCATTAAACAAGCTGTCTTTTCACTAATTAACACAAATGGACTTTTAAATTGCGTACATACATCTATAGGGTTAGATAGTATTTATTTATTTATTTATTTATTTATTTATTTATTTATTTATTTATTTAGTGATGGCTCATTTTTGTACTCACTCTTTTGTCACTTATTGTCACCTTTAAAGACAACAACAAAAACACATTAACTTCCCATTTAAAAACATGTAATATATAAAACACATGTTTTTCACATGGGAATTATGTGAGTTTGAAACCAAGAAGAACCACGAGAATATCAGATGTGAAAACATGAAATTAATGAACACGTGAAACATAAAACATGAACCCATGTTGCATGTTTTTCCACATGGGATCACATGTAGAAAACATGTAATATATTTATATATACAAAACCTCTGGTCTAACTGTCCACAAACAAAACTATCATGAGCACCAGAAAGCCGATTCCAAGTCCCTAAAAGAGACACGATCTATATATTTTTCAAATATTATTCAATGCTGCCTGGGAAACTCAAAAAAACTTTTCTCCACAGTTCACCACCTCACTGGACAACACTCCCCCTTAACTCAACATGCAACAGCTGACCAGTGCAATACATTTTTGAACAAAATCAGCTCAATATGTTCTGCTTTATCTCCAACCCAAAGATCGCCTGAGCCACAGCTCCAAATCTCTCAGCCTCTCTGCTCCTTCTCTCCTGTCTCTCAGCAGGAGATCTGGGACATTGTTAGGAAGATGAAACCCACTAATGCCCTTGACCCCTTTCCTTCCACTCTCTTAAAAACAAATATCTCAACCATTGGGCCATTATTCACTCTCATTATCAATATGTTGTTTCAGTCTGGTTCTGTTCCACCACCACTGAAAGTAGCCATAATCAAACCTCTTATGAAAAAAAAAAAACACTCTGGACCCAGAAATCCTTACAAACAGACCCATAGCCAATCTTCCCTTCCTCTCAAAAGCTCTAGAGAAAGTTGTTGCTGCACAGTTAAATAATCACCTCTAATCAAACCAGCTGTTTGAGAAGTTTCAGTCTGGTTTTCGCTCTCCACACTCCACCGAAACAGCTTTAATCCGGGTCACCAACAACCTGTTGATGGCAGCAGATGCAGGCTCACCATCTCTTTTAATCCTTCTCGACCTTTCCTCTGCATTTGACACTATTGACAACAATATCCTCCTCAACCGTCTCTCACAAGCTATTGGACTTCATGATACTGTCCTTGACTGGTTCCGGTCATACCTTTCTGACAGGACTGAACATGTTGCCATTGAAGAAGCCAAGTCAAAGACTCATACAGTCACCTGTGGAGTTCCTCAGGGGTCAGTTCTTGGCCCTACTCTCTTTACATTATACATCCTGCCTCTTGGACAAGTCATCGACCCCCATGGAATATCCTTCCATGCTGATGACACTCAGCTTTAAAGACAGACCCGCATCCATCTGCTTCTTCCTCCACATCCTCCTCATCATCACTCTCCTCACTCCCGGCCTGTCTGGAGGACATAAAGTCATGGATGAACAACAACTATCTTCAACTGAACAGCTCTAAAACTGAGACAATGCTGATTGGCACTCCTCATCAGGTTCAGTCATCCTCTATCACAGCCATAACCTTTTCCAGATAGGACATCCCACTTTCCACTACTGTTACTAATCTTGTTGTCTATTTTGACCCTCATCTTTCTTTCAACACTCATGTGAAACATCTGTGCAAAACATCCTTTTTTCATCTAAAAAGCATTGCAAGTCTCATCCCATTACTTTCTCAACTGGACGCTGAAAAACATGCCTTTATATCGTCAAGGCTGGAGTATTGGAATTCCATTATTTTTGGTATTGCAAATAAAAATCTTCAAAAACTCCAGTTCATCCAAAATAGTGCACCACATCTTCTGACAAAAACTAAAAAATATGAGCATATTACACCAGTTCTGTATTCTCTTCACTGGCTTCTTGTCCCAGAATCCAGTACAAGATGGGTCTTCTGACACACCAGTGTATGGCAGTGTAGTGCACCCCCCTACCTTAAAAAACTGTTCCTTCCATACAACAAAATTTGTTCTCTCTGGTAACTCCTGCCCTCTTCAAATCCCCAGAACAAAGCTCAGCACCACGGGGGACCGAGTCTTCTGCACTATTGCTCCTCATCTGTGGAACTCACTCCCAGATCATTTAAGGGAACCACAGACTGCAGAATCCTTTAAAAAAGGACTTAAACCTATTTTGCAGTTTTTATGGCCATGTTTGATTTTTTTTATGTAGCACTTTGAGATTCTTGAATGTAAAGTGCCCTATAAATCAAATGTATTATTATTATTATTTTTTTTTTTTTTTCTGTTTGTTTGTTTTAAAATAGAGACCAAAATCCTAAAGAAACATAGAAACACGAAGCAAAAAGAACAGCTGAAATTACTGAAATTTTCCTTACAGCTCAGCTGTGACCCTGAACGACTGAAGGTGCCCCCTTTGCAGGACCCGACCTGATTGTGTCAAAGATGAACCATCAGGTCCTGACAGTTAAATGCCACTTTATGATTTTAGGAGGCGAATATTTAATTAAATAAATAACAAAACCTCAAGAGATTTAAAGCATGTTAAAGGTCCTATTACTGTGTAATAGGACCTGTGTTCATCATAGCCACATCTTATTTGTGCATTATTGTGGATTAATTGTTAATTAAAAGTTAATAGATGCGCATTACATTGTTGGATCAGATTTAAATGAAGAATAATAAAGTTAGAGCTGGTCTGTCTGGGTGTGTAAAGCTGTGGTACCGGTCCGCGGAGAGCGCGGTCAGGGTGAACACGGACACCCCCACTGAGCTGAGCTGGATGAACGGGATCAGCTTGCAGCCGAGCCGGCCGAACATCCACTCGTCCAGCAGGTACCGGCTGGCGTCCACCGGGGCGCACGTGACCAGCAGCAGCAGGTCCCCCAGAGCCAGGCTGGACAGGAACAAGTTGGGCACCGTGCGCATCGACTTCACCAGCAGACACGTCTTCATCAAAGTCACGTTCCCCACCAGACCCACGATGATGATGAGTCCGTAGACCGCGGCGATCCCGACGCCGGGGATCCAGATGATGTACTCGTGCTGCTCCGGAGCCGGATCCCAGATCCCGCTGACATTGAGAAGAGTGTCTTCCGCGGGTAAAACCAACACATCTTCCAGAGACATCCCAGCCCACACAGGTGAAGGACTCGGTCTGATAAGTGCGGGTTGGTTCCTGCTTTATAAACTATCTGCCTCCTGCAGGCGCGTGCGTCACGTCATGGACCACAGGATGGAGCTGATGGAGATGAGTGATGGGACTAAATTAAACTCCACATATGCATTAAATTACATTGATTATTAGTTGAGAATAATAACTAATAAAACAAACTAAAAGGTGGATATATGTGCTGTGCTGCTTCTTCTCAAAGCATTAATTTTGCTTCTTCAATTTTGTTTAACAACCTTGCTTCTCGTGATACCATTTGTTTTGATTAAATGTTCATCAATGTAAACACCAGTACCTTTGCACTTTTTTGCTTGCATTAAAAAATTGTGTTTTTTTTTCCTGCTGATGAGTTATCAGATTCATCAGCAGATGGTTTTTAAAAAAATATGATGCAAAAATTGCTCAATCCAAGGAAATCTGTCAAAACTGACTGAAGAACTCAAGGTGCTGGTTTTGCAGGAACTGTCAGCCATGTTTCAATCCTTAAGTAGACAAACAGAGTTCAGGTTTTTATTTTATTAAATAAGAACCTGCCAGACATTTTCTTCTACGTCAGCCAGATTTGGCAAATTAGGACCTCGCAAACAGCTGTTGAGTCCAGATGGTTGTAATTCTACAAAAATGTAAAATAGCATATTTGATCTTGAAAGAAAAAAGAAATGTTTAAACTGTGAAGTTTGATTCATTATAAAGAATAAAATTTTACTTTTTATCTCCATGCTTGAAAAAAGTTTGGTATTGTGTGGTATTTATTGTATTTACTGGTGGTCATGTAATTGCCTGCATCTCTGTGTGTACCTGTTTGACTGTTAGCAAAATATCACATGAACCACCAGATGGATTATAATGAAATCTATTCATTTTTGGAGTCAACTCTGTTCAAGATGGCAGCTGCATCTGATCAGCTTTACCTGACACAATAGTTGGCTAAACTCAGTCAGTTTTACAGATATTGAGCCAAAGTTTGGTTTGGAAGCTGAGAGTCAGTCTTAGTGGATACTCTGTCTTCTAACAGATCTTTGTTTTAAACTTTTATGTGCAAAGTGGCAGGTGATGTTCATTGTGCTCAAGTGTAACTTTAAAGAAATGTGTTCCAGACAATTAGAGTGAGGTTTAAAACCTCTAATTATTCTAACAGCTGCACAACAGACCTTCAGCTCAGTATCCACCTTCTCGCCCTCCATTAAAAATCTAAAAATGAGAATTTGTGAAGAACAAAAACCTTCATTTTGTCAGACAGTGCTTCCTTTCTGAGCTGCACCAGAGTTAATAAGAACTTTGTCTTTGTGGAAAATTTTAAAGGATAAAATTTACATCTTTGCCTTCGTCCAGGCTTTATCTCCCAACTGAGTTCCAAGACATTTTGCCTTCTAGTTGTTTTTTGTCATTTTTTATCAAATCAGGTTGTCACTCTGAAAGACACTCACAAGGTTTGACAAAGTTAGTAAGGCTCCAGAAGCCATTGTTGTAGCTCTGCTTCAGTAAGAACATTTACCCAAAAAAAAAAACCTGTCTGTGAAGCAAAAACAGGCTTGGGAAGAAACATTGACCTAAATCTTTTTACACTAAGCCATTTCTGTTCAGAGATCAGGAACAATGTCATGTAATTATTATTAGGTAATGTTATTTATTGTAAGGTTTTGAGCAACTAATGAAAATTTAGATGTATTTGTTAACTTTGAACTGAATGCAGAATTAAATAAAGACATTAAATAAAATAAATATCCAAAGGAAATGCATAATTAAAGAGTCAAAGAGGACAAACATAAACTATAAATGCCTACCTTTCTCATAAATACATTTTTTATTTATTATAAACATAATAATAATAATAATAGTCTAATTATATTTTCTATCAGTAGGGATCCAACTTCTTCACAAAGACAAACAGATTATTTTCATGAACCAGATTGCTGGAACATTTTGACCTGTGTCAAATTAATAAAAGACCACATGTGTGCTGATTACTAATGGTCTAGAGAAGATTACACCAAGAACAAAACAATAACCAAAACTGCTTTAAATCATACTAAATCAAGAAATACAACAACAGAAACTAAAAACGTTTTTACCCCATCCTGTCCAGCAGTATGAAACTCAGAATTAATGTCAAGATAAAGCCCAACAGTTTTACGTTCACAGGTGCATCATATGGCTTTCACCATGATGCTCAACTTGATACATCTTTAAACTTTTTTTGAAATTCCTATGGGATTGTTTTTATATAATGGAAACAAAAACAGAAAATACATGGGCAAAGATAAAGAAAGAGATTAAAAGGGAAACAAGGAGATAAGAGACAGAAGCATAAACACAAGACAACACATTTGTAATCTACCTCTGCACCTGCAAAAAGAAAGAAAACACAGCAACAAACAACATATATGTATCATTGACTAATCATTGGCTATCATCTTCAATCACATTAATTGTGACAGACTGTTTTTAATCATTTTTCTTTAGATCAAATCTTAGACAGAAGTCATCAACATGTTTTTTTCTCAGCTCTGTGGTTATGTGAGCTTTAATAATCCTTCTAAGTGTTTCACCTGACAGCTCCTGTGTTGGGGCTACATTACTCATCAGTCGACTCGCTGCAAGAGTTCATTTAGGTTCTGCACAGACTTGTAACTGCTACATGAAAACATTTCTATCAGAAATGTAAATCAGAAGGTTTTGTACAAAACGACAAAATTAATGTTGTCCAGGTTTGGTCATTTGAGTATCTCACTCCGGAGACACAAAAGGGTTTTATTTTCCTTGGCATCGAATGGAAACCAGCCGAGTCGCAGATCTTTTTCTCATTTAAATGCAAATTGGCATTTAAATGAGAAAGTATGCTTCTCCGAACATGACTTGAACTATTTCTTTTATCCCCTTCCTTTCACCACCACCATCGTCCAAGTCTTTTGCTGTCCATGTCTGAAAACTTTACTCCGATCTGCTCAGAATGTTTTCCAAGATAATAAAATTCCAGTAGCAAAAAACTGTTACTTTTACTCAAACCAGACACTGAGTTTAGCTTCAGGCCCTCTCTTGATGTTACAGTGTTTTCCTCATCCTCATCACATTTGCTCACTTTTTCATAATAAACTTCCAGAAAAGCTTTGGCTTACTTCAAATTGCTTTGCCTTAGTTACAGTTTGGGAGCAGAGAAATTGTATTTAACAGGGAAAATTATAATTAGCTCAGTATACATAAAATGACCTTTGCCTAAACATTCATATCACCGTGGCATTCACCCTCTTTTATTAATCTGCCTTTCCAAAAAGCTGGTTCCTAAATTAAAATATTCAAAGCATCTCTTGCAAACGCAGACAACCATTTAGATCATTTAGGAAATGCCATCCAGGGAGATGAAGCTGTAATGAACACAAGTGTATCTGTCACACTGAATGACTCAGAATGTTGGATGTTTCTCACTAAGAAGCAGCCAGTCCTTTTACCTACCTACCTACCTTACCTACCTACCTACCTACCTACCTACCTACCTACCTTACCTACCTACCTACCTACCTTACCTACCTACCTACCTACCTTACCTACCTTACCTACCTACCTTACCTACCTACCTACCTACCTACCTCCCTACCTCCCTACCTCCCTACCTACCTCCCTACCTACCTCCCTCCCTACCTACCTGCCTACCTGCCTCCCTACCTACCTACCTACCTACCTACCTACCTACCTACCTACCTACCTCCCTACCTCCCTACCTCCCTACCTACCTACCTACCTACCTACCTACCTACCTAGTTAGGTCCATATATATTTGGACAGAGACAGCATTTTTTTCAATTTTGGTTCTTGACATTACTGCAATGAATTTTAAACAAAACATTTCAGATGCAGTTGAAGTTCAGACTTTCAGCTTTAATTCAGTGGGTTGAACAAAATGATTGCATAAA
>JARVGW010000136.1:17271744-17285804 GCA_031762495.1 Anablepsoides rubrolineatus
TATCTATCTATCTATCTATCTATCTATCTATCTATCTATCTATCTATCTATCTATCTATCTATCTATCTATCATCTTGACATGCTTGTTCCTCTCCAGGGTAACAGGGAGGTGATGCTTGTCTCCAGCAGTCACTGAGAGACAGAGGACACCCTGGACAGGTTGCATGTCCATCACAGGGACAGAGACAAATAAGACAAATAACCACTCACATTCACACTCACCAGAGACTATTTAAAGTTATCAGTGACCCCAACATGAGTGTTTTTGATCTGTGGGAGGAAACTAAAAAAGTCTCCTGCATGGGGAGAAGCCCCAGCTGGGAGTTGAACCAGTGACCTTTTTCGTATGAGGCAACTAGCTGATCCACTGTACAAGCCCCAAGAGCTGAGTTTGCCAGTTTATTTTAAGAAACGCACAAAACTGAGTTATAAACTTGAATAGATTTGTCCATAGACCTGATAATTAATCAGGATATTTAAGTCTGGTTTTTCCCCCCTCACGTTGACTCTCGCAGCAGCAGTCTGTAACTCTGACCTGAAACGGCCTGTTTCCCCTCCAGCACACCCTGAACGATTACACTTCAGACTTGTACGTCCCTTCTCGGTGAAGAGCAGCTCTAAGAATAGCCCTCGTCGCTGCAGGGTTCTTATCTTTAGCAGCACAAGCGGAGAGGAGGACGTCCGTCTCTCCTGCGGACGGCGAAGCCACACTTCCTGTTCTTATCTGCCCAGAGCATTACTGGAACAGCCTTTATCATTCTGAGCCATGACACAGCTGCTCACTGCTCTGGACACGCTTTTACACTTGTTTTTATTTATGTGTTTTGTTCATGCATCACCACCACTCAGCACTAGTTCCTCTTATGCTTTTATTGTGATGTTAGATGTTATGTTCCTTTTTTACACCAGAAGAAAACTTTGACCAAATTATTTCAGTTCAGTGTTTAGTTCTGTTTTTCTGCTGCTTTGACAGGTTTTTACTGTCTGTTGGGTGTGAATTAATGTGAAAAGTGGACATATTACTGTAAACAGCAAGGTTGCAGCCAAGTAAGGAGAACACACAGATGCATCAGAGTATTGATTATAGAAGCTGTGCATCAATATTCATGACAAAGTGACAGTGACATTGTGTAAGAGGTCACTTGTAACAAAAATATTCACCTGTCCATGAACAGTTAGGTCCAATCAATTTGATCGATGACCTAATGAGTGAAAATTTTCAGCATGCAATTCATTTAATGACAGTGGACATCCTAAAGCACTCTCTAAGTTAGTTTATTCTAAATAATTCAGTAAGTCGTTCACTTTACGTGTCAGTCCACTTTATTGCAGCTGATAGAGCAATTTAGTCTCGCAGCGTCTCTCTGGCTTGACGCCTGCTGCTGGTTTATTGGATGTTCATCACCTCTGCCCTGCTGCTACACTTCAAGGGCTTTAGTATGATATTGGTAAATGAATGAGTCTCACTGTCACCATTGCTTTTTTTAACATCTGTAAAGAGAAATTGGTTAACGCTGATAAAATGATGGTAAAATGACCTCTGTCTTTTTGAGCTTTACAGCTACTCAGAGCGTCACTGAACTTTAAAGATAACAGTGCTGTGAAAAAAGTGTTTTCCCCCTTCCTGCTGTCTTATTATTTTACATGTTTGTCACACTTAAATGTTTCAGATCACAAAAACAATTTAAACATGAGACAAAGATAACACAAGTAAACACAAAATGCATTTCACAAATGAAGGTCTTTATCATTAAGGTCAAAACAAATCCAAATCAGACTTTTAGACCAGTACCATACCATACCAACTTTATTTATAAAGCACTTAAACAACCATAGGACCAAAGTGCTGTACAGTCACAGTGAGTAAAAGACACAACAGTCACAGTACATAATAAAAGCCGAATCCAAAAAATAAAACTATACAATAAAACAAACATATAAAACCAATTAAAATAATCTCAAAACAAACTAAAAGTCAACATCTCAGATGGTGCCAAAAGCCAAAGAGAAGAGATGGTTTTAAGTAATGTTTTAAAAGCTGACAGGGACGTAGCCTGTCTGATACCCAAAGGCAGGTTGTTCCACATTTTAGGAGCAGCAGTGGAGAAGGAACGATCCCCTCTAAGCTTACATTTTGTTTTGGGTATTCTCAGGAGCAGCTGGTCTGCTGACCTGAGAGAACGGGAGGGGGTATAGGGGTACAGCAGCTCAGTGAGGTAAAGTGGGGCAAGACTGTTTTAAAAACAAATAAATGAACAGGCAGCCAGTGCAGTGTGGCTAAAACAGGGGAAATGTGCTCATGCTTTTTTGTACCAGTTAAAAGACGTGCTGCAGCATTTTGGACCCTCTGGAGGTGAGCGACAGAGGAAGCACTGACCCCCTGTATAAAGTCCGTTACAGTAGTCCAGCCGAGTGGTGATGAAGGAGTGGATTACTGCCTCAAAGTTCTTTCTAGAAAGAATGGGCTTGACTTTAGCCAGCTGCCTTAAATGAAAAAGCTGGATTTCACCACTGCTCTTATATGTTTATCAAACCTAAGCTCATTGTCCTCCTTGACCCCCAGATTTGTTATGACTGGTTTGATGTATGGAGTCAAGGACTGTAAATCCACAAAAGGGATATCAGTGGATGCGCCAAAAAACATAGCCTCAGTTTTCCTCTCATTCAAATGTAAAAAAATTAAAGCAGTAGGATTTTTCTTGCCTGGGACATATTGTCAGACTGGACATGGGATGATTTGCTCATCAATGCAGACTTTGTTATAGCTTAGAAGGCTGAGACAACTTTGCTTCACACGGTCACGGTTCTCCAAAGAATGTCTGACTCCTTTGTGTTTTTCTGTTGCATTCAGATCATTAACAATCTACAGTGAGCTGATCAGCTTGTAGAACCTATCTCTTGTCATTTTCCTGCTAATAAGTAGAATTTTAGCTTTTTGGCCCAAAACATTTACACTCTGGGATAGCCAAGATAGGCCATGTGTACTGATATGCCAAAGCAAATCTTGATTTCTTGGGCCGTAGTATTTAGTGACACTCCTGTAGTTTACAGCTGTCTTTGATTTGTAAAAGCTGCCAAATCTTCAAAGGTTCTGTCATCAATGTGCTGTGAAAAATACTGGATTGGACTCTAGTGTTCTCAGATAGGCTCATCTTGATAGACAAGAGGCCCAGGTAGCCAGGTGTGTATCTATTATAATGGTTAAAGAAACACAGACAAGTACTAAAATACTAAATAATACAGCAGTAATGTAATATAATAATAAAATTGAGTACAACACCCTAAATAAAATCTACAAGGTAGTCCTGGCCCACAAAACTCACCAGCTTTCCTGCTCCCTTTCTGGCTCTGAGTGTGTCTCCTCATCCTGCAGCTTCTTCCTCTCCTCCTTCACCTCCTTCTTCTTGAACATCTTATCCTGTGCCAGGCTGACACTCATTCTCATCCAACAGTCCCAGATCTGAATCTTCTATCAGCTTCAGTTCTTTCTCCTATGTGGACTCTTTAAAACCAAATTGTCCTGGTGTCCACTACAGCTGACTGTTATTTCAAAACAGAAATAATTAAACTATTTTCTCCTCATTGACATGTTAATAAACAGGACTATTTATAATTATTATGGTAAAAATAGCAATGGATAAAGAATAGTATGCTTACCCTGTATGTTTGGATTTCTTTCCCTCTTAATAATAAAGACCTTCATTTATGAAATGCATTTTGTGTTCACTTGTGTTATCTTTGTCTCATATTTAAATTTGTTTGGTGATCTGAAACATTTAAAACAAATAAACAAATAAGATATTAAAAACAGTATGATGCTGATGAGCCAATGGAATAATTTAAGTAAAAAGAATATGTGTAGGCTTAAAGCCTGTTAAATTAAATTTTAAATGATCCCACATTTGCAAGGAACATGCATTTGTGGGATGAGCAGTAGAGCTGAGTCTGTGTGTTGCACACAGGAATAATTTCCTAAATCTTTTCTGCCAAACAACTGTTATTGCTTAATGCTACCTGTTATTGTTATTAACGCTAACTGTTATTGCTATTAACGCTCAGCTCTCCTGCTGTTTCAGGTGTCTGGAGGCGTTCTGTATCTACGGCAGCGTGGGCCGCGTGGAGGAGCCGTATGTCAGCATCACCAGGAAGAAGCAGATGCCCCGCGCGGGTCAGTCTGAGGAGGTGGAGCGGCAGGTGGGACAGGCGGAGGGGAAGCTGTTTACTCACCGAGCAGCCTTCGCTCGGACCTCCGTGATCCAGGCCTTTCTGGGCTCGGCCCCCCAGCTCACCCTGCAGCTCTACATCTGCGTCCTGCAGCAGGGGGTGTCTGTTGGGAGAGGTGAGGGGTGGGAGAGTGTGTTGTAAATGTGCGGGGGACTGAGTTTAAAGAGAGGCTCACAAGTACACTACAATGTGGGCCGATCTGTTCTGGACCGTATTGGAGACAAGAGCATGTTGAGTCCAAGTGCTGTTATGTAACTCTGCTGTGATGATGAGGATGGAACAGAGTGGTTCTCATTCTCACATTTGCCTCAGAGAGAGAGAGAGAAATGATTCACACAGGTTCAGACTAGGACATGTGATCTTTAACAACACATACATTGATGGTCTTACCTGTTGTAGCTCTTTGAATGACCTGAGCTTGAAGAAACTATTTGATTCTGACCAGAATGATCAGCTTTAGTTTCACATTATGCAGATAATCCAGCAGAAGCACACTGAAAATCCTGCATCGGATGTGTTGCTGCTTTTGTCACTAGGTTCTGTAAATAACCAAGAAATTACAAGTTTTATTAAGTAACATTCAAATGAACCAGAAATATATTTTTGAAATTGGAGTTTTAAGATGGTAGAAATATACTTTTGTTTTGACTGTGCTGGGACTAGCCTCAAAACTGAGTTTTTCTCAAAGAACTATCTACAACAAAAGAACTATCTACAACAGGTAAGATAATTATTCTCTGCATCCTTTCCACAGAACACTACTGTAAAAAGATGGTCCTTGGGAGTCATCCTGAATATTTTGAGGAACATCTTTTATTGTTTCCGCCTTGAGTCCACATGGAAACATTTTTTTTTCAAAAGAAGTTCCAAAGTGGAAAAATCCTTGAAACCACTCCCTTGTTTTTATGTAGACAGTTAGAAAGAAACCTTTGAAAACAATATTAGCCATTCTTACAGTCAGAGTACATTCTTTTCTTTTTGTCTTTTTTGTTTTGCAACCAGCGTGCAACTTTAATGCACATGCTCCATGCCTTGTTTCCTGTTTTTGGTGCATTTTTATGGCAGTGTTACAGAACCACTAGCCTGGTTAAAACCAGACCCTTGTCCTTTACTTTGCTTCATACGAGGGTCTGGACCCTCGGCTATAGAGAAGCGATTCTTGCTGGAGGCGTGAACTCTGTTGAAGTTTAAAATGATTGGATCGGTTAGCCACGACGTATGTGTGCCAGCTCCACTGTGAAGGAGGCTAAGCTAAGAAGCTAACCAAAAATTGTGTGCGCTGTAAACAACCCTACTGAGAGGAGAGAAGTACCGAGCCGAATGAGACGACTGTAAATAAGAGCTGCTGCTTTGTCAGACAAGTTTAATTTAATTTGGAAGCCTTATCAACATGGACTGGCTTCATTCACTTCCTCCACTGCCATTGCTAAACTCACAAGCAGAAAATTGATGTTGTTGTTCAAACCTCTGCCTCCTGTTCTCAGATTGGCCTGAACAAAATTCTCCTGAAGAAATCCTTGTCTATGGGAGCAATCCCAGACGGAGCAGTGAAGGGAAACTAGAATTGAGCTGAACTGCGTAGGAAGGCAAGGGCCAGGCTACAGAACCATACAGACCTGGCATTTTCTATGTTTTCATGTAGATCAGTGTTTCTCAAGTCCTATCAACTTCATTTCACTTCTCAAATATCACTGTGTTTGTCCTCTATATGATATATTTAACTGATATTTTTTTATCCAAACAATCATCCATCCATCCATTTTCTGAACACGTTTATTCCTTTCAGGGTCACGTGGGTCACTGGTGCCCATATCCAGCGAGGGGCGGGGTACACCCTGGACAGGTCGCAAGTCCATCACAGGATCACACATAGAGACAAACGAGACAAACAACCATTCACTCTCTCAGTCACACCTAGGGACAATTTAGTTATCAATTAACCTAACAGTCATGTTTTTGGTGTGTGGGAGGAAGCCGGAGTGCCCAGAGAGAACCCACGCATGCACGGAGAGAACATGCAAACTCCACCCAGAAAGGTCCCCGGGCCGGGATTTGAACCGGCAACCTTCTTGCTGAGAGGCATCAGCTCTACCAACTGAGCCACAAACAATGTTTTATAAAAATAAATCAGGAAAATTAACAAGGCTGCCCAAACTTTTACATATATCATTCTATTCTATCATCTATGCCACATTTGTAAAAGTATAGAAATAACAAATAAGATCATTTTTAAAAATGGGTTTTTGTGTAGAGAAGAACTTGGGTGTTTCCGTTTTAGGGCATTTGGTTGAAATAAATGAGTCATTACCAGGCTTCTGCTGAGGAAGTAATTCAGTGAAGTGATTGTGTGTGTTGGAGCAGAGAAATAAGATCCCTGATGTTGCTTTAAGATGTTCAGCTCTAAAAATGTGAAATGAAACACTTGGCTTTTTGGGTTTCTATTTCAGGCACACTGATGGTGATTTCCCTCCTGTCCATCGTGTACGGAGCGCTGCGCTGCAACATCCTCGCCATCAAACTGAAATATGACGACTATGAGGTGGACATCCAGCCCCTGGCTTATCTCTGCATTTTCCTGTGGAGAAGCTTCGAGATCGCCACTCGGGTAGTGGTACTGGTCTTGTTCAGCTCCGTGATGCAGCTCTGGGTCTTGCCGGTGGTTTTCCTGAACTTTGTGGTCTTCTTCCTCTACCCCTGGATTCTGTTCTGGCACAGCCACTCCCCGTTTCCCGAGAACATCGAGAAAACTCTGACGCGGGTGGGAACCACCATCGTGCTGTGCCTGCTCACCTTCCTGTACGCCGGCATCAACATGTTCTGCTGGTCGGCCGTGCAGGTGAAACTGAACGACCCGGACCTCATCAACAAGTCCCAAAACTGGTACCGCATGGCCGTGTACTACATGCTGCGTTTCGTGGAGAATGCCTCGCTGCTTCTGCTCTGGTACATCTATAAAACGGACTTCTACGAGTTCATCTTCGCCCCGCTGCTGCTGCTGCAGCTCCTAGTAGCCTACGCCATCGCCATCCTCTTCATGCTGATTTTCTACCAGTTCTGCCATCCGTGTCGGAAGCTCTTCTCCTCCAGCCTGACGCAGGGCCTTTGGGACTGCTCCTCTCTCATCTGCCTGATGTGCACGTCTGCTTCCCCTCCGAACAGGACGAAGGGGAAGGCAGCGCTGGAGGAGTCGGCGCACAAAGAGCAGAGCCACGACCGCGCCAACGACACGGCTAGCGAGAGTACCGAGGGCGCGCCCTACGACACCACGTACGACATGCTCAATGACACCATCTATGACATCCCTACGGAGGGGGAGAACAATATAGGAGGTGAAATCAATGGTGACATAAGCCACAATGTGTCCTGCAATGCCTAAAGGAAATATTTCAGAGCTTTTGAAGAAGGGTTCTGGGGAGAGGGTATGAGCAGTAAACATCTTACCTGCTGTAGATAGCATTTTGAGCTTTGGGAAACTGACTAAATACAGCTTGTTTTCTTGTCTGCCTAGACAACCAAAGTGAGTTATTAAATTTTAGAATATCTCCTAACATTAGCTAGCTACAGTTAGCTAATATATTTTTTTCTTTTTTTATAATTTTACTCCTAACTGAGAGCTTTTAAGCCTCTTCTCCATGAGCACAGTTCTAGACATTCGGGTCAGTTCAGTTCTGTTTGGTTCTGCTCAGGTATGTGTGTGTCTCCATTTCAGTGGCTGTGTCTCAATTCAGGGGCTGGGTTTTTGTGTGTGCGCATTTGTCGACCGCATACGTCACTGTCCCAATTTGAAGACTCCTCGCCATGCGGCCGAGGCAGGGGGAGGATGCATCTGTGTATCCTCACCGCCTCAGGATATCCCAGGATTCAATGCACAGGCAGCAAAATAAACAGAGAAACGAAGACGGTGGAGTTTTAATTTTTTTAACAAGTCGACGTAGTTTGGAAATTCACCACGGACCAAATAATTAGTTTTTAAAAGTAAGTTTAGCAACTTAGCTGTTGAAATTTATGCTGCAATAAGATGTTAAATTTAAAAAAATGCAACTACAAGTGCTGATACTGGAGCTAAACCTGAATTATAATTATTATTTTTTATTTATTTACGTGTAATGTTTTAACTGTGAAATTATTCTTCCAGTAAAAAAAAAAAGTGTAAATACATGTCCCAACGCATTTTAAGTCCGATATGAAACTGATCACTGTGGTAACGGGGGTAACGCTGCATGGTCACGCAAACTTACATAAAGCCGACGTCAGGCGAAGGGGAGACCATCTCATTTCACACAGGTTTTGGGCAGCCTACCTGTCCAGGTGATGATGTGGCCCACGTGTGTCCCTCATGCTGTGGGCGTGATTATGGGCAGACTGTCCACAGTGACTTCATCTGTTATGTTTAAGATAAAAAAGTCATTGTAGTAGACTTTACTTATTATTTATTTATTGTTGCAGTGCTGTTTTTAAAGGCTGGTGTAACCGTGGGCAGACAGTTTGATTGAAACCTTCTGGTTGTCTGCTCAGCATCATCTCCTTCACCTCTCTCCAGGAAGTGTTTGTAAGTTCTGCCTTTCCCAAGATCGCCAACAAGAATAGACCACGGTTTTATCACTGCTTTCATCATGTCGTTGTATCGCACTGCACCCTCCTATTCCAAAACAAAAGCGGCGCCCTCTGCCTTTCTTCTGTCAGTCAATCCATGGGCAGCATTCTGCTGACGTCAAAATCGTAAGCGTGCTGTACTCGCTTCTACCAGCTTAGAACCACCAGAGAGGAGGTTCTGAAACAGCACAGCATTGTGCAGTTGAAATGGAGACACATTTGGCCGAGGCCGAACTGAGTCGAACTGCATACAAGTGCGGGTGGAGATGGGGCTTTAAAGAACTATCTACAATAGGTAAGATATTCATTAGGTATCTACAGAACCCTACATCCAAAAGATCTGAACTCTCCTAATCACCAAATCAGTGTGCCATTCAGTAGATAATTTATTTTAAGTGCTGTGTGACCCTCTGTGAGTTTATTTTAAACTCCTCTGATTACATATATCAATTTTAGCTTTTTTATTTAGGATTTCAGGACTTATTATTGCTGCAAACGCACAGAGGTGATGCTCATCTGTCTTATCAACCAACATGTTCGCCTTTATTCCAAGAACAAAAAAACCACGGACTCCACCACTCGCTGCATTTCTGATCACAAGGAGCCATGTGTTTAAAGTGATTGTATTTAGTGTCTCTTGTTTTGGGCATGAAGGTGAGTGCATGACAGATCAGCTGAAAGAGTTATAAGAATCTCCCCTCCAGTTATATGGCTGCAAACACACTATGGTTTGTTTTGTTTATTATTCCTGGATAAGAGCTTTATACTTACCACATGCTGCTTTTGTGATGTCCTTGTGCTTAACAGAAAGTTAAAGAGCCTGTGTGATCACCAAACACATCACTGTAAAGCACTGGCTTTTTCATTCCATATTTTGCACGTTTACAAAAAATAATAATAAAAAAACATTAAAGTGTCTTTTAAACTAGGTTTGCAGCAGCAACAATAGTGAAGTGAAATGCTTTAGGCATATTTGCATTCAAGACTCTTGCATCTATTTGCTCTTTGTCTGTCTCACCTGAATATTTACACTGACTGCACACACAAAAAAAGGATTAACCCTAACTGAAAGTTCCTTAAATATATTTGCTTGTTTTCGAACTCTAATGTTAAATTACATATGAGAGAGAGAGAATGTGGTTGTTTTTGCACTACTTTTTGCAATGTTTCTTCTAAGAAGCCTAAAATCTTCTGGAATTACACCAATGCTTCAAATGTTTGTACAAATGAGCAACATTTGATGCCAAACGATAGATGGAAATATAAAGAGCATTACTATAAAATAATTAAAGTCTTTAAAAGCTAAAATTCTACAGAAAAGTCCAAATAAATCTATATTTCTATGTGAAAATTGTTTGATTATTTTCCTACTTAGTATAAGCTTGTGCTGACCTCTAGTGGACAATCACCAAAACTGCATGTTAGTCATTTTTTTCCTTTTTTTAATGATACACACTCAAATGCAAACTACTGATCGACAAAATTATTTATTAAACATTTTCAATAACATTAAACAATTTCACAGAACTTAAACAGATTAGAAATGACATCTAAACCTGCAGGAACAAACTGACCAAACCACACAGATCATCTAATTTATATAGCGATAATTTAAACTGGTAAATACTTAATTTTACTAAAACACTTAACAGTTTATCTCAGCCTGTTTTTTGTACTTATAGTTGAATGTTTTATAGAGAATCATGCATATATTTTGCATTCAGATCTTTACTAAATATAAATAAAGTTCAACCAAGACAAACAGGAATGTCAGTTATTGTTACAAGTATTTGGTTTTCAATGAAATATAATTTACAAGTCAAAATAAGGACATATGTTCTCTTACACATACAAATATGAGGATCCTACTAGACTGATGAAATATCAAAAACCTTTGCATTCCTGCAAACGTGGTAAAATCTGAACCTGAAACCTTTTACTCTGTGGAAATGCTTTAGGACCAGAAATTATAAGTGCCATTTAAGTAAAGTTTTTTTTATTTTTTATTAGGCTCCAGCCACTGAATATGAACTTTAATCCACACATACACAGGCACAACAACAGCACACAACTGTTGTTTCTGCTTGAAAAAAAAAAAAAAAAAGAAGAATAACCATGAGGGCTGGATCTTTGATGCTTCCTGGTGTCATTTCAAGCAGAGCTTCAGAACCGACAGCATTAGGAGTGATTACCGGGGCAATTCAGCTTCATCATCACAGCGCCACAGCAACGGCGAATGCACTGACCACACAGTACATGGTACGGTTCTCCCACCGGACTGTACAGCTTCCTGAAAATCAAAGCAGGTTCTGCATGAAACTCACCACATTTCCACTGTTAAAATATCCACAATGTATGGAGCCAGTTGGAAGAGAAGTCAAAGCATCTGCTGAGTTGACCAAATAAAAAACTAAAAATAACTTTGTTACTTTATTGATGATGGGCTCATCTTTTAACAAATAAAGCAACCTAAGGACATTTTGCTCAAAAGGGCCAAAAAATTCAAATATTTTACACCAAAGACACTCTTTGGTCTAAAATAAAAGTAAATAAAAAACAGTAAACTTTTTCATTTGACTCCCCCCTAACCAGCGACAGGAATCAAGTTGGGCAAAAACACCTTGTTATATAAAAAAAGACTATGATTAAAAAAATTAATGTGTCTCTTACCATCTGTAGCAGTGTCCCAGTAGCAGGAGTTGGCTGTGTGGAGACCTGCACTACTTTTCTGCATGATTGCACAGTTGACTGCAACAAACCAGTTTTACACATATTGTAGTTTTCTTTGTATTTGAGGGCAGTTAGTTATAAACTACACCCATGTACACAATGAGTAAACGTGTAAATATGACAAGTGATGGGTTACCTATGTATTTAAATGGCCGTCCTTGTTTGATCAGGTGATTCAGTATATGCTCCACTATACTTGCCGTCCACTGGTTGACTTTATTCTGGTTATAATCTGTTCCACCAATGACTCCTTCGATACACTAAGGGAGGATAAGCAAACAGAACACAAATCACAAAACAATGTTTGTTTTTAATATTAATCATGATGTTTCCAAAAATAAAAACTTGCCTCTTTCACTAAGTTACTTGTCTCGTCAGTATTGAAGATGACCTGCAGGATCATTAGATGTACAACATATTAAAACACAGATTTACAATTTAGAAAAAATTCATATTTCTTAACCGCACTCCTCATTTCTATTTGTTACATTTTTAAGCTGTGTAGTACTATTTGAAATGACTGAAATAGATAACTTTTGTCAGCTTTCATAAAAATATCCACAGCTACCTTAACTATTAAATATTCACTAGCACATAAAATATTGTTTTAAAGTATGCATGATTTGTTAGTTATTTAAATTAAAATAAAATGAACGTAGTTCATTTACATAAATCGTCTAATTTTTACAACTAATTATTATGAAGTATAAATAAAATTAATCGGTTTATCTAATAGCCTCAATAAGTGGCATAAATGTATTTAATGTCACGGATGTTAACATAGTTTGCTACTAACGCTAATGTTGACTGAACCACACCCCTCTGTTGAAATGACCAGCTAGCTGGTTAAGCTAAAAGCTAATGGTCAGCTAAAAGGATAGGCTAACAAAAACTGACCCAACGCGAAATTATACCGCTGCCTTGCGGAGCTTTCCATTAATATAATGTTATAAAAAATGACGTTACATCATCCCCAGAGTTGTACTCCTCCATGTTTCCAACCACCGGTAAGTCTGGCTTTGTGTTGTCTTTGTATAAAAGCCGGTGTCTGCTGTTATTGTTCCTGTTTAAAGTTCAAAGTTAAAGAACAGAGAGAAGAAGGTCCTACTTAGCATTAAATAGCCATCTATTGTTTACTGCACTGCCCCCTTGTGGTAAAAATGTAATACCACAACAACAACAACCTGTCAGCGTCAGAAGCTGTCAAATTTATCACAATATAAGTAGACATTTACAATTTTATATATATTTTATTATTATTAAAAAAAATTTAATGAGGCTCCTGAAATATCATTGGCTTTCTTTTCATCTGGTGTAGCCAAGTTATTATCTTGCACTTTTATGATACACAATATGACACATCCATCCATCCATCCATCCATCCATCCAACTATCCATCCATTATCTTAACCCATTTCTTCCTTTCAGGGTCACTGGTGCCCATATCCAGCAGTCACTGTGTGAGGGGTGGGGTACATCCTGGACAGGTTGCAACTCCATCATAAGGCCACATAGAGACAAACGAAACAAACATCCAACAATTTAGAGTTACCAATTAACTATTAACTATGTTACCAATAGAGACCCCAGAACTCATGTTTTTGGTCTAACCTGAGTACCTGGAGAAAACCCACCCATGGACAGAGAGAGCAAACTCTACCCAGGGAGGTCCCTGGCCAGGATTCAATCTGGCAACCTTCTTGCTGAGAAGCAACAGTTCTGCACCGTGCCTATATTGTCCCCTTTTATTTCTTGCTCACACACTGTGAATATCCAATGTATGCGGTTTGTAAGTGCTTTAATTAGTCTTGTGTACTGTTACAGCTTTTCATTGGCTTCTATAAGAAATATAAGTTTTTAGGTATTCTTAGACTAAATCTTCTGAATGTCTGAAGATTCATAAATCACTTTTTTAGGAAACTAAAAAAGTTGCGCTAATACTCTTAAAACTCTCAGATTATACTTCAATTTGTCCAACACATAAGTTCAAACAATTAAATTGTCTGAAATGATCAATATAATACATTGTGATACAAAACACTATAGTAAAACTAGCAGTTTTTGTCCCCTTTAGAAAACATATTTTAAACTTGATACTCAAATGATTAAATTAATTTTATATCATTTTATTCTCTACTGTCCTTTGTATTCTGATTTAGGTTTTCTCTATTTGAATGATGTAATGCAGATGTATTTTGGTTATCTGAGGATAAATTTTTAAGTTGGATTTATGATAAAGAAATACTTGCATCTGTTGCTTTTGTTTGTAAAGCTTGGAAAAGAAGACAACATGTGTTGTTTGTATCCCCGCTGAGTTTCAGATTGTAAGAATATTTTTGTGTGTCTGTGAGGCTTGTGATATGAATATTGCTGTGTGTTCTGTGTGTGGCATGTCTTATAAACTCATGAAGGCTGGGCACCAGAAGGTGCATGACACTTCAATCAATCAATCAATCAATCAATCAATCAATCAATCAATCAATCAATCAATCAATCAATCAATCAATCAATC
>JARVGW010000136.1:17351842-17370478 GCA_031762495.1 Anablepsoides rubrolineatus
CTCTAAACCCTGACTGAAACTCCTCATATAGATTATTTCTATCCAGATGTTCACATAATTGATTTGCAACTATTTTCACATGAATTTTTGAGATGAATGGGAGATTAGATATAGGTTTATAATTGGCCAGAACTCCTGAATCAAGATCAGGTTTCTTAGTAAAGGTTTAATTACAGCGACCTTAAAGCTCTGTGGCACATAATAACTTATTAGAGATAAATTAAGCAGATCCAAAATGGAAATATTTATATATCTATATATATCGACTCGTATTTGTACGATGGCGACATCAAGTGGTTAGAGTTGGTAACGCATTCGGTGTTGTGGCAAAAAAAGCGTCCCTTGTCGCAAAAAGCAAAAAAAAAAAAAACAGTCGTGGGAAGAACTTTCAAAGCAAACTAGAGTTTTTAATCCGTAGCAGTTTCCTATAGTTGATTAGAAAAACCTGATGCGAATAACTACTAATCACTTTGTTTCTTTTCACGTCCTGTGTCGAGCCGGTGTTTGCACGGCCGGAGTACTTTTTCTGACACAACACCAGGTTTCGGATTGGCAGACGGGTGATGACGTAATAGTGCGGGAAGCTACAATCCACGTGTGTGGTCCAGGCAGGGGCCAGGTTTATTATTATTAAACAGAAAGACGCACAGTGTAGCATTTTATACATAAACAAGCACATGTAAACACATATTCTTACATTTTTACTATAGTTTTCATTTTATTTATTTATTTGTTTTAACAAAATGAGCAAACATACTCTCTCAAATTCGAATAAAACTACTTTGGAGATGTTGTCGAAACAAAATACACCATAACGATGTTACGTGTAGAAAAACAAGGGGTTTTAATGTTAGCTGGGTCAATAGAGAAATGAAAACATGGCCCTTTTCATCGACGACCACCCACACACTGAGAGTGGGCTGCTCGCAGAGGGAGCTGAAGTTTAGGTGGGAGGCGGAGGACGAGGACGCCATTGCAGCCACAGCTGGCTGTAGGAGAAATGTCTGAAAGAAGATAAACCGAACTAAAACTTTCTCCTACCGACCGGAGCTTAAAGTGGTCTTATTTATAATCCCCCCCTGGTGCTGAGTGGGAAAGCCGGAAAGTAAAATGGACGTTTCGTGTCGGCAGAGGGGGGAAACGAGGAGCCTGAGCACCGAACAAAAGCAGGTAGGAGAGCCGAGGTTCGGGGAGGACAATGGGGGAAAGTTTTCCTCCAACTATCGGTGGTTTTAGCTCCTGATGGCGGTCCGGCTGAACAAGCTGGAGGTGCCGAGTCTCGACATTTTATCAGCATTTAGCAGCACAGACAGATAAAATGTCGCCAAATGTCGTTTTTTAGGTACAATCACAGTCTTTAGCGCACAAAGTTAACACAAATTAATTACACACACACACACACACAGGGGTAACAAACAAATGCTTATCGTGTAGAATTACTTTTAACTCACTAGTTTAAATATTTTCCTTCAGTGATTTTAAATAAAGTTACTACTCATCCTGTGCTCTGTAGTCCTGAACAGCATGGAAACCAGTAAAATCTGTCTTTTTGGACCTTTTTCCCAAGTGGATGAAACAATAAAACTAACATTTTTAAATAGACACACTTTAAAGTTACATGCACGTAGTTATTTATTGTGCACACATATTATTAAACCACTATTAGACCATTTGACCATATATTATTAAATTGTAATAAATACATTAACACTGTTCCATCATCAGGCGTTAGAATTGTGTTATTGTTGTAGCTGCATGAATATTCATAGTTTCATGTATAGAAAAGAATCATGTGTTACTAAATATGTCAAATGTTTGATGTAAAATCATGAAAACATGATAAAGTATAGTTTTAAGTACCTAAATTTAGGATAAATTGTTCAAATATATATATTTAGATATGCTGTAATAAAGGTGTTTTAGGTGTTATTGTTTCTTTGCTTTTATTCATCCAGTGAATGTTCACAAGGAGTCATAATTAATGAGGTTTTTAATTATTGAAAATCACTGTAGGGAAGTTACTGTGCTGGTGATAGTATAAATATATGGGTCTCTTTAAATCTCTTTATTATTACATGGTATTTTATATACTTTAGTTGTTTTGGAATTACAAAAAAAAATGTTTTTTTGCTTGATGTTGCTTACATTAATCATTATACTGTGCATGATGTGTTCAAATGTTTTGCTTGTTCTGGTTTTAAAAATGTCATGTGAGTTTTATTTTTTTTTTTCTTTCAAATTTTCTAGCATATGTTTTCATTTGAACACTTTGTAAATGTGTGAACCCTTAAGTACACCTAATAAGTTTTTCTTGCTTCAAAAAACATTTAACCTGACACTATCTTAAGATTAATCTTTTGTTCTGTTATTATTTTTTACATGCTGTTTATGATATTAAATACGGTTTAGTTTATCTGTTATCTGTATATATAGTGTTTGTTGATGTATATGTGTGTATAAGTATATATATATATGTGCATTGTTATATATTGTGTATTGTTCTTCTTTTTTCTAACTCACTCTCTCCTGTACTGAGCTGCAGTAATGTGCAAATTTCCCCACTGTGGGATCAATAAAGATTTATCTTATCTTATCTTAGTGATGTTTGTAATGCTGAGTTCTTCTTCAGCAGTCTCCTACCCTTTCATCACCCGTCCGATGGTCCAGTCTCGCACCATGAACACCAGCAGGAACTGCACCTCGGTGGGGAATGGTGAGGGTCTGGCGGCCTTGGAGTCCGTGTCCATCGTGACCATCACGCTCCTCGCCTGCCTGGGGAACCTGCTGATCGTGGTGACCCTGTACCGCAGGCCGTACCTGCTCACGCCCAGCAACAAGTTTGTGTTCAGCCTGACCTTATCCAACCTGCTGCTGTCCGTTCTGGTGCTGCCCTTCGTGGCCGTGAGCTCAGCGAAGAGGGAGTGGGTGTTCGGGGTGGTTTGGTGCAACTTCACAGCTCTGCTCTACCTGCTCATCAGCTCAGCCAGCATGCTCACCCTCGGAGCAATCGCTATTGACAGGTTAGTCCCAAATCAACGTTATGGTTATATAGTCTTTGTGTGCATCATTCTTATAAATCTACAAGTGGTTACTGTTTTAAATTTGTAGTTTTATTTAATGCTTCTACCTCTGCTTTGATCCCAACAAAATAGGAAATTTTACCCACAAGTATTTTGACATGTGGTGCAAATTAATACCAAAAAGTCTACCTCCTACTGTCTTTTCTTTTCACATTTTACCTCGAACTTGTTAAAAACATTCATGAGATTATGGTAGGATGGACAAAAAACAAAACTTTTTCACAGATGGTGCATTTTATTGATATAACAGTTTAACTGGATATTATAAAAATATAATATTCAGGATTCATTTATTGTCATATGCATGTTAACAAGAGTCAACAAGGCAATGACATTCTTAGGATGAGAAGAAACCCTTCGACTCGCTATAAAGAATAAAAATAAAGACAATACAGAGTACAAAATTCACAGTTTGCAGTAGGTGCTCAAAGAGTAAATAAAAACATTATTGTAATATATACAGTGTAAAGTGAAAATGTCAAACAGCAAATAACTAAATAGTAAAGAAAACAACAGAATTGGGGTAACATAAATAACAGAACAGTGCAGACAGGGTGCACACCATATATATATATAGACAGATAGATATAGATATATATGGTACTTCACCAATGATATACAAGTATTCTAGAATATGTGTGTTGCACAAAGCATGTATTAAAATAAAAGGGCATCAAAGGAAGGTGGTCCTGAAGATGTGCTTTCATCTGCCAGTATAGGTCAAGACTTCACTGTGGACGTTAGTGTGTATTGTCCCCCTTATAACTATTACTGTATTAGCATCAGTACCACATGATTCAAAGTGTTTGTAATAGTAAGGATCAAGTAAATATAAATGTACAGATCAGGCAAAAAGAGAGTGAAGCAGCAAATTTGACCAGACCCTCACTCTGAATCTTACCCAGGTCTGATTGGAAATGTCCACAAAGTCTGGAGTGAATGCATTTATAAACACTTGGACTTCTTTAAAACATGACTCAGATTTTAATAACCTCAGCATTATTCTAATTATATTGGCTGAAGATATCATTCAAAACTATGTACTGCAAGTTCATTTCTGTACAATGTCTTTGTTTGGTGGAGTTGACAAAGCTTTGACTGTTAAGAGCCGCTGTAAGTTTTCTCAGCAGTCCCGTCTGTTCTCGCTGCTTTCCTAATTATCCTCGGCACCTTTGGGGATTTCTGATTACACAGGAACTTTTTGTTCTCCTGCCAAGTTCCCGTCTTTCTGTTGGGTTTGCAGCTTTTAGCTAAATGCATCCCAGAGTGGTTAGAGGCTTGTGCAGCTTTTAGTTTCCGTGTCACTCAGCAGCCTCTGTGTTTTTAGGATCACAATCACCCATGAGAGCCTTGTGGAGTTTCTGCTTTAATGGATTTCCTCACCTGGTTTCTGCCTCACCTCCACAGGTACTACGCCGTGCTCTACCCAATGATCTACCCCATGAAGATCACCGGGAACCGGGCGGTGGGGGTCATCGTCTACGTGTGGGTACACTCTCTGGTGGGCTGTCTGCCTCCTCTGTTCGGCTGGTCCTCCTTCGAGTTCGACTGCTTCAAGTGGACGTGTGTTGCGTCGTGGTCCAGGGAGTGGAGCTACTCGGCCTTTTGGGTCGCCTGGTGTGTCCTTCCCCCGTTGCTCACCATGCTGGCTTGTTACGGTGTAATCTTCCGTGTTGCTCGCATGAAAGCTCGCAAAGTCCACTGCGGGACGGTGATCGTGGCCGAGGACGACTCTACGGGAGCGCAGAGGAACGGACGCAAGAACTCGAGCACTTCCACGTCCTCTCACGGCAGCCGGCGGAGCCTCGTGTACGCAGGGAGTCAGTGCAAGGCCCTGGTCACCATCTTGGTGGTGATCGGCACCTTCCTGGTGACGTGGGGGCCGTACGTCGGCGTGGTGTGTACCGAGGCGCTGTGGGGCCAGGGCAGCGTCCCTCCGGGGCTGGAGACTCTGGTGGCCTGGCTGTCTTTCTGCAGCGCCGTGTGCCACCCGCTCATCTACGGCTTGTGGAATAAAACTGTGAGGAAGGAGCTGCTGGGGATGTGCTTCTTAGATCGCTACTACAGAGAGTCGTTCGCCACGCGCCAACGTACGTCCCGTCTGTTCAGCATCTCCAACAGGATCACAGGTGGGACAGCAGCAGGGTTTCTCTCTGAATCTAACACTAAGTTTTATTGGCAGAAGTAGCTTCTTTGCTTTATTTTCAGTAAATGAACATAATTATGCTTTTGTAGAATGAGATGTTTTTTGTATTTTCAGACTTGGGTATGTCTCCACACCTGACTGCCATGCTGGCTGGTGGAGGACACTTGCTGGCCCCTGGAAGCAGCACAGGGGACACTGGTTTCAGTTTTACTCAGGATTCAGGTCTGCATAAAACATACATTTAAACAGCTTAAAAATTGGTTTATGTTGTATCAAATTTGCTTCTCTTATCAACTAAAAGGGTTCTCTGTGACTTTTACTATTAGACTTTTCAAAGAAATTATGACTATTTATTATTTTTATGATGTTTTTTTACACTTTTTTGTACAATAAATATTGTTTAGTCTCCCTCTCGTGGAGCTTCAAACTTTGTTTTCACCTAAAGAGGATCAGCAAAGACGTGTTTTTTCTTGCAGGACGGTATTTACAATTTGCAGAAGTGTATATAAAGTATTGTTTGTAAAGTTAACCCTGTTTTTTTAAATGCAGGCACAGATGTGATGCTGTTAGATAACTCCTGCACAGATGGCTCCTCCCTCCTGATGCAACATGGGAATCCGTCCGGCAAGAGGAGGAGCTCGGTCACTTTTGAAGACCAGGTGGAGCATTCCAAAGGTATTTATCAGATCTGAGGCAAAGAAACATTTTGTGTTTGGAAAACAAACCCACCAGAGAGCGACAAAACAGCTTCTCTGTAGATTTTGTTTTGTTTGGTCTTCGTAAACAAACTTATTTCTCTCTCCAGCTGAAAACCCGTCCTCAGTCCAAGTCCACGCAGAGGTCCACAAATCCCTCGACTTATTCGCCTCCTGCTTAGCAAAGGCCATAGAGAGCGACGCTAAGCTGGCGCTGTTTGGGGAGAACGGGGCTCAGCAGGGGGGGCTCTTTGTAACGAGAGCAGCGCAGAGGCCCAGGTACCTGGACGGGCAGAGACTCAGACTGGAAAGCATCGATGAAGGGATCGTTAAGGACGACAGAGAGGAGGAGCAGGGTGTGGAGGAGAAACTCATCTGAACACTTAAACACTGAGCTCTGTGGTACAGCCTGGAAAGTTTGGATTCTCCAAACTTGCAACAGGAAGCGGCACATTATTCATTCCACTATGATGGATGGAGGAAAAGTATCAAACTTTTGTATCAAATGTTTACTCTTAATAGGAAGCCTTGGCTACTGTAGCTTAACGCTTTGATTATTAGTACTATTATAAATATTTGTTTTCTATCTTGTTTTTGTTAGTGTGTACTCTCAAAAGGATCGCATGCTGCAGTGGAGCTGCATAATATCAAAGAAAACCAGTATTTATCCAAAAATACGTTATTTTCTTGTTTTAAAAAATGACTTTTACTTTAAGTTGAATAATTCAGCAACGCGTGGGCTTCCAGAAGTTTTTAGTTACCGTCTAATTAGAGGTTTTCTGTGAACCCGCAGTCCCAGAGTCACAACTATTTGAACTTTAAAGCGCTTAATTATATTTAAATTACTAATTAGCAGCATCTTTACTCTGTCATGTTATCAAAGCATTGCATTAATTAGAAAGGTTCACATTTTCCCAGCTCACAAGTTCAGGATGACTTTTCTAAAACATCTCTGATACATTTGGGTTGAATTAACTCCTACAAGGTTCAGATTACAGGATTACAGGTGATTGTTGGATTGTTTTAAAACTACTGAAGTAATCAGCTACATACCGTACTTCCTAAAATGTCTGACAGAGCGAGTCAGATTTTCCTTTGTTTTCACACAACCAACAGTAAGCAGCCATCAAAACCACATTTATCTTTAAAAAGAATCTGCAGTGTTAAACTTTGGTAAACACTTGTCACGTTGAGATGGCAGATCAGAATCAGACACAGTGAAGCTGTAATAACAATAATAAAAATAATGATTAAAAAATTGGGAAACCTGGAAGGATCAGAAAACCTCAGATTTTTCAGGATGTTACTATCAGATCATTTTCAGAGAGATGGTTTGTTTCTTCACTAAACACTTCATTTATCCAAGACAAACACTTGTAAATATTCATATTAATGACAGCTGTATTTCAGATTCTCAGTTTGTTCATTCTGACATCATCATGACCTACTGTACTTGAACACCAGAGTCAACACTAACGCACGTTTTAATCCTCATGTCAGAATCACTTCTGACTCTGTCAGATCAGGAAGGTACTCGCTGCTGTAACCAGTGTCCTGATATTGTATTTAATTATTTTTGTCCTTCTTCTAACTGTGGATACATCATTTTTGTGCTCCTTCTTATAACTTGTATTTAGAGAAGGACGCCCAACGAGTTACCAGGACAATGGGCTCGAGTTATTTAAAAGACTAATTGTAGAAACAAATTCAGGAATAAATTAAGCCTTATTAGACGTTTAGAGTCAATTCAGACAAAAATGTTCAGTGGTACATTTAGTTTATCTGTTTTAACTTGTTTTACTTTTATAAAAGCTTTTTATGGTCAGTACAGCTCAGTTCTCAACCTTCAGTCTTATCGTGTATTCTTATTTTTTATATTTGAACAAGTATTACGTTTGTACAAAAACGATACGCCTAAGAATTGATGTAATCTGTACTCAGTTGTTTGAAGCTATTGATACAAAAACATTTGCATTAAAGTTTTATATTAAACGGTTTACTGTCCTTCATGGCAGCTGTGGGACAGATTGTCACACAAAGGTTTGCTTTTAATATAGAAATGTAAACTTTTTCAATCCTCTGGCTTCTACAGAAAACAAACTTCTTACATTACAAACTTAGGACATGACCTAACTCTTAATTTCAATCATTTCAATAAACTATTCTTCATCCAGCAGCAGGATAAAAAATAAATTCCCTTTATTATTTTTTGAGATTTCTAAAGGACCATTTAGATCAGCGGTTCCTAAAGTTGGGGTCTTGAAACGTCAGGTGAGGGTCCTCAGAGGATTTCCAGACATCAATTTACATGCAAATGAATTGTTAATGAAATATTTTCACTATACTTACTGCAAAAACAATAATAAAATAAAAGTAGCATCATAGATATTGGGTTTATTTATAATATGTCTGTTTTACAGAGTTGTGAGTAAAGTTTGCATACATAAACCAGTAATATCTTGTTATTTTGTGGTCTGGAAGTGAACGTTAAAAGAGCGTCCTTCCTCTCCACTGTCACCAATCTGCTACTCAGGATGGATGATTGCAACAAATCTAGGATTCAATTCAATCTGCTGGCTTCCCTAGATAAACAACTTTAACTGATGTCTGTTTTAATGTATGTGAATTATTTTGTACAGTGAACTTGAATAGTGAATTGACACCAAGTTGAACTGAATTTAAAATCATTCATCAGCTTCAACATGAAGTGAAAAGATCTTTATAGAATAAAACACACTTTGCTTGAACAAATCGACAGGTGCAGCTGCTGAAAAAAAAAAAAAAAGCATTAAATGCAAGTTGAACTCATGGTTAACTTTAAACCAAAGCCAAACAGCTGAAGTCTGTCCCTGTAACCCGATAGATTATTATTATTTTTACACAAGGATACAGATTGGTTTTCATAGTTTAAATTTATTGTTTTTCTTTTAAATTCTATAAAACAGACTCGAGAGAAGAACCACAGCTTTGTTACTTTTTTCCTCCATCAAACAAAATTAAAGCGTCTTTGTTGTTGTTTTTTTCCTTAAGTCTGTATACACATGCGTAAATCCTGCAGCAGCACATCAACATTTCTCTGCTACAAGTTCAAAAAAAAAAAAAAGTCAAACATTAACACTGACCAAAGCTGACCGTCTCCAAAACAGAAACAATATTGCACTTAAACACCCTTTCACACCAGCGGTCACCATTTTTCCTCACTCTTAACATACGTGTATAGCTACTGACGTACTTTTTTCCCCCCCATTCACTCTGATGTACTTTATCCTCATCCAGAAACAGAAGTAAGAAAGGTATCTTTTAAAAAAAACCAAGGGGCCTAAAAATGACACTAATATTAAAAAGGAAGTATTCTACACTAGTACAAATTTGTTTTTAAGTGCTTTACAGCAAGAACAAAAAGGGCTTTTCTTGAAATACAGTCTGGTTACTGCTCGTCATCGTTTTCCTGGCCGGAGCCCTCAGAGCGATCGCCCTCCAGCCGGTCTACGAGGAAAAAAAACATAAATATCAGAAAATAAAAAGAGGCAAACGTCAAGTTGTACTGAGCTTTTTGTGTTTACCTGATCTGATGTGATTGAGGGAGGCCAACATTCGGAGCATGAATGAGGCCGGGACTGTGATTGTATTTCTAGTTTCTTCCAGCATTAGCTCATTTCGGGTTATTACCTTAAACATGGAGAAGAAAAAAAACACACAAAGATGAATCTCGTAAAAGGAAATATAAGGTAACTACAGAGACAAAAATACAAACCTTTTTCTCCAAACAATTTTCTTTTATTCTTGTTATAAATTTGCCTCTGATATTTTAATATTAGGCACGTCCACATCGGCATCAGGCATTGTTTCATTTAGGATGTTTTTAATCATTTTCATGCTCAGATTACATGTTGGGGATGACACTGGTGCTAATAGATTGAATCTAACTTAATATCTGTAAGTTTATTAGAGGTATAAGCTTTTGTTTGCTAAAATCGCTCATCTGTGGCACCCATCTTAAACTGAGCAAACTCAAATAGTTATTCAGATGTAGAAGTACACCTGATAATGACTGATACATCCTGTGGTTTATGAGATATTATACTAACAGACACAAACATTGCTGCTCATCTTCCACCTGTCAGTGGCAGGTAACACACAAGCCAGAGTAAATGTAGCAGAATATTCCCAGTGTAGCATCTTTAGCAGGTTATTTTCAGATGTGTGTGTGTGTTTTCCAAAGGAGCTGCCGTACCTCATCAGCAAGACCTCTATTAAAAGACGGCAACTGTTCCAGCGGTGACCAAATCTTGATATCGTAGTCGATCCCTGAAGAGGCCATAACTGAAACAAAACGTCACTGTTAGACACGGTGTATTTATCATCCCGGTACTGTCCTAATCCCGGTCCAGCTGTGACGGGGGGGGGACTCACTGGGGTCGTACGGGTGCGGCTGCAGACAGTTGACCACGTGGTTGTCGGCTTCGAGCAGCATGAGGTGCTCTGCCGTGTGTCTGTCCCAGATGAATATGTGACCGCAGTCGGAGCCGCTCATCACAAAGTTGTTGCCCCAGAAACACGACTCCTTTATCTGTACATGGAAACAGAAAAATCACCTTTAAAATATTAATCCTACTGTAGAAAATTAAAGGGACATGTCAGAACAAAAGTGAGTCAAAAACTACAGCTGAACTCAAGTGTTATATTTTTAAACCTTACATTTAAGAAAAGAGGAAGGATTTCTGCCTCCCAGGATTTCACCCTTTTTCCCCCAAAATATCATTAACCTGCCTAAAAACTGAGTGTAGTCTCTCTTTTTGGTGCAGTTTATAGTTTGCTCATCTTCACATTTGTTTAGTACTATATTTTTAGCATGATCTTAATAAGTTACTGCACCCGATTACAGCTTAGGTAACAATACCTAAAAAAAAAAAGATTCAAAGTTGTGTTTGTAATTTCATTTTCTGCAAGATTGTCAGACAAAAAGAGCTTTCTTGGTGTTCTGTGTCTTTATCCTTTATAAAGTTTCACCCTCCTGACAGAATTGGGCTGAGGTTTACCATTGTTCTGGAGTTACGATGGCCTTTGTAAACCATTTTGACCGAAGGTCTCCTGATGTTCTGGGTTTCGCTCTCCTCCATCTCCCTCCTTTCTTTCCTCCTGCGGAACAACTCCTGGATACGAGCTGCTGCTGAGCGTCTGAGGAAGGAAAACAAAACCCCTAACATATACTCACAAATCACAGCTGTTTTATAAAGCTTTTAAAAGCAAAAACTCAAATCTAAAAACCGGACGTATCCTTTCAGGAGAAACATGTTTCGTACATTACATCTGACTCAGGCTGATCTTGTTTTGTTACTAATCTTACACTGAAAATCAAACATTTAGTTTTCCACGTCTTCATCTTCTTTCCATCAGACCATGCACACAGCTTATTTATATTCTTCACAATAAAGAAGGTATAAAATGCAGCTGTGATGCTAGTTTCCACACTCTTTGTGCTCTCATGCAGGGAATCAGTGTATTGTTAAATCCCAGCCCGATACACACACACTAACGAAGGTTAGCTGATGTGCTGTGGAGTTTAAAATGCTTGGCAGCAGCTCACACGCCTGGAAGGTTAGAAGAAGCTTTTAGTTTCCAGAGCAAACACATTACCTGATCATCCTATCTCCTACAGCAGATCCCCTGGAATTAAATCTAGATTTGTTGTAAAACAGTCAGTGGGAAGGTATCACACTAAACTTGAGTCCATGAAGGAGGAAGCAGAACATCATCTGGTCTGACTCACCTCTGTCCCTGTCCTCTGAACCTGGTTGGTGGGATCAGGATTGGATCATCGTCGCTGTCATCAGAGTCCTGGTTGCTCGGTGCCGGCTGACTCTGACTTTCCTCTCCTTCCTCTCCAGCAGGTTCTGTTCTCCTGCAGCTCCTGGACGTGTCCTCCGAACCCTCCGGCTGACTCCTCTCCCGTGTTGAAGACGTCACGCCGCCCCCCTCAGACGAGACCCCCACCGAACCCTGATTCGCGGAGCTGGAGGATGTGGCGTCACCCGGATGCTCTGTTGGGGGTGCCGGTAGAGTCTGCTGTCCAGACTCACGGGGAGCTGAGGGGAGATGTTTTTATTTAATTGTCTGTGTTTATCTGTTTGTGGTGCAGAAAGAGGCGACTCACCCTGTTCTGACACTGAACTCTCTGTAGACGCAGTCTCTCTGCTCTGTGCAGCCACAGCCTCAGAGGTTTTAGAGCCTCCGCTGCCCAGAGAGCTGGACGTGCTGCTGCTCCTAAACACAAACAACCACAACTACAGAGTAAATAATAATAGGTAAACACTTTTTAAAGAAAGTACCACACAACAGACTGAAAACCACATATTTTAGAATGCCAACAGTGTGAACAAATATTGTCAGAAAATGAGACCAGATTTCATGCTATGAATCAAAACATTTACATATTCTTAAAAGTCAATAATGCAAACTAGAAATAAATAAATTCAAACATTAGAAACAGTGCTGACTTCTCTGTATCTGAATGCATTCTGGGACTGAATAAAATAAAAGACAAAAGCTGCATTGCAAACTGAAGATTTAAAATTTCTATACTAATTAGCTAAATTAGAAAAAGGTTAGGAACATGCAGCATGAATGCGTTAGATTTTTGCTGATACACCATTATTCAGAATGAGAGATGCAAGTTTTAGAGCTAGCCTTCCTTTAATTCAGCAGCATGATGTTTAACTACAACAAACTTGCTCTGTAGAAAATAAATAATAAACACGGAAGCTAAAGTAGCTGCAGTCCATGCCTGCCATAGCATAAAACAAACTAATTTCTCTCATGAGGGTTTATAACTATGCTGGCAGTGAAAAGATGGGAGGTGGGGTCGTCAGTGAGCAGGTCACCAGTTCCTTCTACAGTCAGAACAGAAACAAACAAAACATTTGTTTTTAATTTTGAATTAACATTTAACCTAAACCTGGATTAAAGCCTGAGTACTAGAAGCAACACAGGGAAAGAATCATTACAGAGACAATTTCCAGATGAAATTCAAACCAGGAACTGTCTTGTTTAGACACATTATCATCATTGTTGGCACATTAAAAAAACATAAAAACAGTGGCAAATGAGAAAATATTTTTATAAAAAACATTTTTTTTTGTTTTCCCCATCTAATTTAAGTACTGAGGTTTGGGGTAAACCATGCAAGACAATTACAATTATTTTTATTTTAGAAAAAAGAGCGATAAGAAATATTACTGGTAGTAGAAAATGCAATGGTCACCCAAGAAATATATTGTATCAGTTGAAATTATTTAAATTTGATGATTTGATGGATTATAGTATTTTGCAAGTAATGTATAAAGCTCATAAAAAATTATTACCTTCAAATATTTAGTTAAAATTTGTTAAGAGAGAAAGTCATTATAACCTTAAAAGAATGGAGATTTTTATAAAACCTCCATTTCAAACCAGTCTGAAGGGGTGATGTATTGGGAAAATATACCTTTTGTATCTAGTGAAATCAGAACGGATGTTGCTTTTGTTTTATTTTTTGTAAATATGGAATTATTGAAGCTCAGTTTGTTGAAGTTATATTTTTGAAAATAAGGGGCAGATAAAATAAGATTTTTTTTCTTCACTCTGCACCCTATTCATTCATGGCATGATTTGAATTTTATTTTAAATGTATATTGAATTTGTTTTTGTGAATGAAATAAATTGAATAAACTAAACTAACTCTTAAATTTGCAGTTGTTTACTTTAACTTACTCCATCCCTATTTTCATAGAATCAGGTGAACACAAAATGTTTTCCATCATGTTCTATCTACACTTTTCACCCTCAAGGATCAAATGAGTTCATTTGTAGTAACTCGTTTTTTGCCCCATTACTTGTTTTAGTTGCTCCCTTTTTTTAAAAACAAATTCAAACAGAGGTTTTTCTGGACCACTCACCACTCATCAGTAAAGTCTAGCTTGATGGTGCTGGTGGTGGTTCCCTCTGAGCTGTAGTGCAGGCTGAGGATGGGTTCCGCTGTGCTGGGTCGGGGGGTGGAGGTTGTGGGAGGGGGAGGGGGAGGATTGGCTGTGGCTGGTGCAGGAACAGACTCATCAGGAGGTGAACCAGCAGATTCAGCTCCTGCTGAGCAAAAAGGGCAAAGCAAACAGCTTATTAGAGCAGAGAAAATACTTCTGGAAAAATATGCATCATATATTCGTCTTTATTACCACTGATTAGCTAAATTAGAAAAAGGTTAGGAACATGCAGCAAACACGCACCCTGCTGCTCATCCAGAGTCATTGATCCCAGCTGCTTGTTCACCACAGACGAAGGAGAATCTGAGACACAAAGATGGACTATAAGATTAAAACACAGAGGAGACAGAGGGCAGAGGTGATGCTCACACAGCCACAGTGCTTCAGGGTTAAAAGCTTCACTCAAGTTAAATACAAATCTCAAAAAACAAACCCAAGGTCAGTGAGTAAAATGAGATCTGAACAGAACCAAAGTTCACACAGGAATGTTTTATTCAAAATCAAACAATGCAATCTCTCTTTGTTTTTACATTACGTTAAATGAGAGTTCTAAACAAAAACAAGTCACAAAACCACACTTCATATTTTCAAAAAGGTTCAACTCGAGCTACAGCTATTAAGCAAAGCCCCATTCAGATGTGAAACATCTTTTTAGTTTATAATTTTATTTAATTCCTGGTTTTAAATCTAGTGCCTTTAACACAAAACAAACATTTGTGTTGCTTTTAGTCTGAACTGTGTGTCTTGTCTTCTAATTAATGACATTTGGGAACTTTCCTAAACTACCAGAAAGTGTATTAATATGCCTCTTCAAGCCCCTTTAAACCCTTGCAATCATAAAATGACCAAAAAATACCTGCTGAAGGCAGAAAGTGGCTCAGCAAGAAAAAAAGGTTTGTGACCATGATTATCGACTTTCAGTATACCTTCAAAAAGGCTGCAGCTGCAGACCCAATCTGTAGCAATTTAGCCACCCATTGTTCTAAGTATTGTTCCTTAAAGCAGGAAATATATTTACATATTCAAGCCTTGATTGGTTTTCTTCAATAAAGTATGAGGTCAGTATTTTCATGTCTGAAAGGGAGCCGAAGCAGAAAAAAAAGAATCGTTAAGGCAGCTCAACATCATCCAAAAACCAGATCAGAGCTTCATAGCAGCTGGTGCCACTCCAACAGGAGAGTCTGCAGGTGAAGAGGAGGCAGGAGAGGATTAGTGAGGCAGGAGGGGCCTGGACAGACTGTGGAGGCGTTTTTAAGTACAAGGTGCGTTAGAGGAAAAAGGGAATGACCACAGCAGGTTAGTGATGAGGTCCTTCCGCAGTCTGAGTTTACAAACAAATTGTTTGTCTTTGTTACAAAAAAGAAGGGCTCAGAGTCTGAGAGGAAGGGTTGCTGCAGGGTTTGAGGGGGCAGGGCCGGCTCAGAGGGGTGGGTAACCTGTTTGTTTCGAGGCAGCAGGAGCAGCGGCAGAGTTAGCCCTTCTTTGTGGCTGTCTCTCAGAGGCTGCGGAGGAAGAGGAGGACGTGGAAGGTGCTGCTCGCTGACCCTGTCCGGGGGGGTCGGCCAGCCGCAGCAGCCTCTGCAGACGCCTACACACTAAACTTATGGGCAGCCGATGAGGACCGTACTCTGACAGAGAGGCAGAGGAAGACAGGGGGGTTGGGGGGGGGGGGGGCATTAGAATGGGAGGAGCTGAAAGGAAGATGCTGAAGGAGGAGAAAAGTGCAGCTGCTGCTTAAGTGGAGTGGCTCCAACAAACACACACTCTCTCTCACACACACTCAAGTACACACAGACATACAGAAGAGACAGAGTTACCATGAAAATATCCACTCACTGAAGAGAAAAAGTGGATTAAACTGTGAGCTCTTACCTGAGAGTGCAGGTTCAGAGGTGGGTGTGGCCGTGGGCGTCCCGGTCGTGTCCGCCTGGCTTTGCTGCTCTGAGTCGGGCGAGGAGGTAGGGGGAGACGAGGATGACGGAGCGGACAATTCAACCGAGGAGGAGCTGGAAGTAGCAGGTGCTGTGACTGCTGCAGATGACCCTGAGGAGGATGAGGAGGTGGATTTAGAGGGGGGGGTGACAGCGGCGGCAGCAGGACTGGGGGTCACCTCCGGGGGGTCAGTCCCCACGGGCCTCTCTGGAGCCCCGGACTCCTGGCTGGAGTCTCTTGTCGGCGCAGTCCCCTCTGGACGAACAGCAGTCCCTGAAAGCAACACAACAGATAAAAACAAAGATGGAAAACATTTTACTAAAATGAAAAAGGATTTAAGGACTTTTAAAACCAACAAAGTCTTACCTCTGGGTCGAACCTGAGGACGGGTTCCTCTGCTGCTCTGAGCTTCACTGGCCTCCTCAAACCACCGGGACAACATGTCCGACATTCTCTGCATCAGGGACACATTTGGACTCTGTTCCCCTGGAATGAATGAATGAATTAATAAATGAATGAATGAATGAATAAATCAAAGACAGCAGCATTTCAGGATTTCCTTAAGTTAGTATAAGAACAGATTATTAAAACTAAGATGAAACATGTTCAGTAACTTGTTTTATCATCAGGTGCTGTCATGAAACAAAAGTGACAACATCCTGCTTTAATGTCATATTCAGGCTTAATTCATCTAAATATTATTTGATTATTTGGGTAAAAAATGTTTTGCAAAATTAACTTGCCGACTCGGTTTTAAAGGTAAAACAATTCTTAGCACAGCTAATTGTTTTCCCAAGAATAAATGGCATCTTAACCCGACGTGCACGTTTACCCCATTTTTAAAGGGTTATTTTAAAAAGTAGATTATTTTTAATTTATTTATCTGTGAGCATACATGAGTGTACAAACAAACAAAAATAACAATAACAACAACAACATAATAAATGACAATAATTCCACTGGAAATTGTTGTTTAGTGGAGAATATAAAGAAGTTTCTTGACCAGGGAAAGGTGGTTGGGGCAGTATTTTTAGACCTTAAAAAAGCTTTTGACACAGTAAGTCATAGTCGGTTGTTTTCTAAAATGGCTTCGTTTAACATCACAAATGAAGCAGTGGGTTGGTTTACTTCTTATCTTCAGGACAGGCAGCAATGTGTTAAAGTGGCTGAGAAAACATCTTCCTTTTCAAACATCAAAAGCGGACTTCCACAGGGCTCTATATTAGGGCCACTGTTATTCAGTCGCTTTAATGACCTTCCTGCTGTTTGCAATGGTGTCAGCTTTATGCAGATGATGCAGTATTTTATGCACCTGCTAAGACACCAGAGCAGGCAGCTGATATTCTGTCTGCCTGTATGGAAGAAGTGAACCGTTGGTTGTTCAATAATGAGTTGGTAATTAATTTAAGTAAAACGGTGTCAATGTGCTTTTCCATTAGAAAACAGCATGTGCAACTTTAAATCTTAATTTATTTTGGATTTTAAAACACTACAGTAAAATGCAATTACTCTCTAGGTCTGATGGTCCATATCTCTGTGGGGGTTTTCACATTATTGTTGCTCACTGCCACAGCAGGAAATGTTTATTTGTCTCTTAAATGAGATTTTCAGGGAGAAAAACTCCCAACAGGTCATCTGATCATCACTACACAAGGAATGAAGCATAGAAGGTAGAAAAAGTGACACATTTAGCTTAAATACAGGAAACTGCGCTGAGAGAAAGTAAATATTGGCAGCAAGAACACCAACTCTTCTGATGTTGCTTGGAAACTTCTAGATGTATGATGAGCAGCTGTTTGACCACACAGTTCAACTCTATTCCACAATCAAGTAACTATGTTACCTTCAGTTGTTCTGAAAAAGCTGTATATATCAAAAATAAATTAGACTTTACATCATAGCATATCTAAATGCCTTGAAATTGGTCTCCTACCATTTCAGACACTCCCACTTTAGCACATCTTCACAAACCATGCTTTGGGGGAGGGGTGCTCTGTGGGAGGTGGGGGGGGAGCTTGAATGCAGACTGAGCTCCAGGGAGGAGCTTTGTACAAACGAACATTTAGGCAGCTCCAAATGGCTACCACAGAAGATTTAGGGGTTTCTCAAACATGCATGAATGAGTCATAGCTCTGGGTATTTTTTTGATGGAATGACATCATACAATGCTAACAAAATAAAAAAATAAAAATAAAAAAAGAGTTTTGCATAATACCCCCCTTAAATTCAGGTTTATGTCATTTGAAGCTCTGCAGGTAGATTGAGCTTGATGATTAATAAATCAGAGTATTTTATGGTTTTAAAGAGCCTGTGACATCAAAGTTTTGTAATAAACATGAATGTATTTTTGGAAAGATAACATTGATAACATATTTAAAAAAAAGGTTTCATGCCACTGAGCTGAACAGTTGTTGAGATATTTGTATGTGAATTAACAGGAAGTGATGTCAAAGGGGAATGTCTGCATGGAAACAGAGCATTGCTACAAAGACTGCAGAGAAGAATCTGTTTCTTTAGATTATTTTAATAACTATCATAAAGACATGAGAAAGAGTCCTATAGTTCAAATAATACTGTTTAAATAAACAAAAACTAGGGAGTTCCCCTTCTTAAAGAGCTCCCCTTTGATGTCACTTCCTGTTTCACTTTAGCTGTGCCAAGTTTAAAAGAAAATATGCCAATTATGTGACATAAGCCCTATTCTGACGGGATTAGTTTTACCTAGGGACCCCATGTAATTTGTAATAATTACAGAGATTGTCTGTGTT
>JARVGW010000136.1:17384811-17405530 GCA_031762495.1 Anablepsoides rubrolineatus
TGATGTCTTCATGAAGATGATCCTTGTTCTGTACAGGGGTCTGTGGCAGCATGACCCAGGGCACCTGTTCTCCTATGGTTGTTATGTTCAAAATATTAGTGTGTGACCGTTTTATGGTGGTGACTCTTTTTTTCGACCAGGCAGTGTATTTTCATATAATAGGTGATTTAAACAAGCCATTGTTTTAATTTGGGGTCTTATTTTTTGTCTATTTATTCTTATTATTGGCAGAGAGGTTAATCTATGCTTTAATAAAAATCCAATCGTGTTATTTAATAAAAGTAGTTGACAGTCAGGGCCTGCAGAGCAGCTCTGCTGACTCTTGCTGGCCTGTCGTGTTCGTCGACGTGTTTTGGACGGACTGACACTGATAGCCTGACAAGACGTGTGACCGACGTGTCAGCTTCAGGTTTCTCTGAGGCATCGACCGGCTGACCTGCAGCCAGACACCCGCTCCAGTTCAGATCCAAGATCCTTTCCACTTCACGCACACACACACACACACACACACACACAGAATAACAACACACTGCGGGGTTTCCGTCCAAGGCAAATAAACAAATGAAATGGAGAAAAATAAGGTAAAGAAATGCAGTGGACTTACACAGCCATCGTGTACGTTTAGAGTTGCTTCAAGCTTTAGCCTCTGAACGAACTCTCTTCTACCTGTGAAAAGACAAATGTAACTTTTAAACAATCTATTTGATTCATTTTCAGGAGGAAAAAAAGCATCACAGTCTTTTTGTTCTACCATAATTTGAGTTGATCTCAACAACACATATAGTGGTTAGTAATTCAAGAAATGCTGAATTTTAAGACAACTCTGCTGAACTGGGTTTAAACAAACTAAAGAAAGTCTAGAGTTTGATTCATTTTAACTTTTTTATTTTTAGTTCCACTAAAAAGTAATTTATACAGTATATATAAAAACATTGGTGAATGGTGCTTTAAAGTTTAAGTTCACCTCTTTCTTCTGTTAAATACTAAATAATAACCTACATGGTGGGTAAGAAATCCAGTTAGTGAAAGTGCAGAAAATTGAATAAAACATTTCCCTGTGTGACGTTAAAGCTGCTACATTCCCATATTTACTGTGAGAATGCTGGGTTTCAGCTTTCAACAAGAGCTGTTGAGGTTGTTTATTCAAACGACAGACTGGACTTGGATCACCAGGTTTTATCAGAGTTGCTGGAATCTGAAACATGAAGTCAGATCGTCTCCTGTCACAAGACTGTCCCATCACCAGTCAGCTCCAAATTATTATCAATACAAGCAGATTCGGACTGCTCACAGGACATTTGTTTAAATGATCACATTTGTTATTTGAAACTGACTGCAGAAAATTTTTCAGGACCACTGCTCAGACACTATGACCTACACTTGTATATTTCCCTGAATTTGTTAATTGTACAAATTACATAACAGAGTCCTCGTCATCCATCACACCCTCCCTTTAAAGCGTAATCTTTCCTGCAGATTGAACCTTTTTTAATAAATGTAAGACTTTAAGAAAGTAATACCTTCTAATACTTTCATTGTTGCTTACAATAAAACATAATGCTAGCGTGAATGCTTCTTGCTAAAAGCCACTGATATTGAGCTGAAATTGTTTAACAGCAAAAGTCTTAATGTGAGCTTACTTTAAAAAGCTGAGAGCAAAAATAGGCCTAACTTTGCAGAAAAACAGTAAAAAGGAACACAAATCTAATTGAAAACAACAGAAAACAACTAAAAGCTAAAACCTTAAACAGCTGAAAACCTCTGTTAGAAGCATTAATAGCACAAATTAGCAGAAAAAAAAAGCACAAAAACGTAGGAAAAAGCCGAAGAATAGCAGAAAGAAGCAGAACTATAGCCACAATTGAAGAAAAAAGCTAAAATTAGCATAAATAAGCTAAAAGGTAGCAGACAAGTTGTAAGTAGCACCCAGATAGTGAAAGTGCTATAAGTTTAAAAATTGCAGGAAAAAAAGCATAAAATTGTGACAATTTTGCGTAAATAGCTAAAATAGCTGAAATCTTCCGTAAAACAGCTAAAATGTAGCATAAAGTAGCATAAAGAAGCATAAGGAACACAAGTTTGCTGAACTTAGCAGAAATAAGTTGTAATAGCTACAAAAACTGTGTTTAGCTTAAAATGGCTAACTTTAGCTAATAACAGCTGAACTTCAGTTAAAATTGCAGAAAACAGCTAAATGTAGAAAAAAAGCATCTGTAATAAGCATAAATAGCACAAAGTAGCTGAAAAAAAGCAGAAGAATAGCAGAAAGAAGCAGAATTTTAGCTGAAATAGCAGAAAAAAAACTAAAACTAGCAACAAAGTAGTTGAAATTAGCACAAGAAAGTGAAAAACAGCAGAACCAGAACAAAATGTGTAAGGTGCTGTAATGATTTAGAAACATTTTGAAGCATTTTAAGGATGTTGAAAATAGCCCCACTCATTTTCAATGGGGAACAAAGTGGCTGAAAAAGTGAAATAGCTGAAAAAGTATAAATAGCTGAAATACAAGTCATAGCACCCTTGGCATAAATGAGCTGAACGTTTTGATATATGAATTGTTAAAATAGCACAAAAATTGTGTTACGAGATGCTGAAAAACGAACAGAAGAAAAAATGATCTCAATTGCGTGAATGCTGTGATGCATTCACACAATTATCTTTCAGGTGCACAGAGTGGAACTTTAAAATGCATTTGTAAAAGCGGTTTGTGTCAAAAATGTTTATAAAGTTGCATGGGGCTTTTTTATGATTGCTGAATGGATGAATTATGATGGAAGTAGTAATTGGATCATTTGGATGAACAACTATAACTTGTGTAGTCAACTCAACACACAATGGCTGCCACAGTGAAGGATGCCTAAATTACCTAAAAATGAAAACAGCTCAACCAATTTTACAGATATTGAGTTCAAATCTGGTGTGGCAGTAGCTGAGACTGCTCCTAAAAAATAATCTGAACACCAACAGGTTATGCAAGATTGTTGACTTTAATGTGAGCCAGAAAATTGTAAATTTAAAGCTAAAATTACCACAAGTTTTATCATGCTTTTTGTCCAACTGGCAGCTCAAACCTTAAGATATAAATAAACAAGCTCCACCTTCAGTCTATGGAATTGATTTAAATAAGCAACTCGATTGTTCAAGTCTGAAGATTTGGTTAGGTGCAAAAATTTGTGAATGTCAAAAACAAACCACAACAACAACAAAAAAAAAAAAAAAAACACAGACACACAAATAAAATCAATTATAGTTCACTGGAGTTTTCTATCAACCTGACTACATGTCTCTGTTTTTCTATCTTATGTTTGACCCCAACTGGTTATTTCTAACTGCTCCCAGAACTAAATATATCTGATAAGAGCCCACACAACCCCTCACACAAACACAGCTCAGACTTTATCTCAGCCGGCCTAAAAACAGCACCGACTAAACCTCTGAGGCACCAGCTCCGCATCTGAGCGCTCATATCTCTCCATTCAACCTTTGTATGACACAACCCATGATCAATTACCGTCTCCCAGCAGCTGTGTCCGGCTGCTTACAGCGCCGACAACATTTTAGCTTTACTCGGATCAACTAAGAGGATGCTTAGCTGGGATTCAAACAGATCAGACTGATCTTTTTTACATCTTCTAATAATGTCTTATATTAGATGTGAAAATAAAAGCAACCACTTGACAAACTCAGATGCAAACTGAATATAAAGAAAAAACTTAAATCCTTATGATGCTGGCATTTGTTTCAGATGTTTTATAGGGAGCATAAAAACTGAAAGCTTCTGTTTAGTTTTGTGAGTTAGGACACAGAACAGAGCAGCTGGCAGCCAACATGTGGACAAATGCTTTAGAAGTTATAGGTCAGATTATCAATATAATGTTTTTAACACAAAGCAATGAAGCAAGAGAAATATTTCAACAAAATAACTAGTTTAAATTGTATTATTAAATCTGATATTTGAAAATTTGCATTAAAAAATCCAAGTTAAATTGTTTACAATGTTACACAAGACAACTCAAAAGTCACCAGGATAGTTTGCCAGGCTGAGGAAACAAATCTGGATGTTTGAGGTTTCTGAAACTGTTGTTTAAAATATTCAAAGAGCAAATCATAAATCACACGTTTACAACCTAAACACAAATCATCCTCTGTGTGTTTGGCATCTGGAAGCCACTGCTTCCAGTTAGTTTTCCAAAACAAATTAAATTATGCACTCGCAGACACGTGTGTGGTATCCTGAGTGAAAACAGGATTTCACTCAGATTAAACAGAAAACATAACTCAAGATCAAACTGGTTTGATCTACTTTCCTTTAAGTTGCCAAACTTCTGACAATTTAACCAATTCCCATGATGAACATTAGGTTTGTACATTTGTTGTGACATTTAAGGTTTGTTTACAAGAATCTGCAGAACTGAAAACAATAAAAACATAATAAAGCACACCAAGAACACTAAACATATTTAACTCTGGTATGATTACATTAGGAAGTCCAACATTGTAAGGCTGGGTTTGAGAGTTCATTTTCATATTTACGATGCTGCAGCCCAGCAGAGGATTGATCTCTGACACAGTCCTGTAACAGCACTGAAATTACATTTGCAGCTTCTGGCTAGATCATATAATATAATAATATTGAGTGAGGAGATGAACGTGATCTCTGGTCTGACAGAGCTACTGTGTTAGGGATTATACATAACCCTAATCTAAAGAGTTAAGGGTTTTAGATAGCACAGCTCCTCTTAAATCGTAATAAACTGGATCCACTGCTGGGTTTGCACGAGAAGCATGGTCTTACTTCCACTTCTTTTCATTCAGCTCCACAATCTTACTGTCTCTGCAGACATAAAGTTATTTTAACACGGACTGTCAGGGTTAGCATAAACGACTGTTGTTTTGTTCTTACCTAAATAGTTGGTCCTGATGGTGTTGGGCACACCGTATCCAATTAGACGTTTATTAACATCCCAAACCAGGTTTCCAGTGCAGGACATTGTAGGCAAATGTCTTTATTTCTGATTGACAATAACATTTAAACTGAGCTAACCCTACTACTGGCGATGTCGTCTTTTATTTATCGCTGCTGTCAGTCTTTCAGTCCAGTCCAGTCCCCTTCTGTCGGGACAGTGCTAGCTGGCGTTCAACATTGTTGGGAGGGAAAGATACACACTTCTGACAGGTCTCCGGTTCCAGTCCAACTGTGTCCCTGCTCTCCGAGGTGCTGTCTATCTGTCTAACTAGCCTAGCCTGGTTTATTTCTTTCTGCGGACAGCTGTCAGCTGTGCCAAAACAACGCGAGAAAATGCGTGATTTGGCGGAGAAGTTTGGTGTGTTTGTTTTGAAAGGCCCGCACGAAATTGGGGCGGAGACAGTCCAAAATCATTACGTTTGTCTTAATTGACATAATTTTGACTTGTATATTGTTTATAAAAAAAAATATATATATATATATAATAATAATAATAATAATAATTTTAAGAAAGAAAGAAAGAAAGAGACTTTTATATGATAATGGTGATTTTTAGGACAATGGACACTAAATGTTTTTCTTGTCCTGAGAAGTGTTAATGGATTGTAAAATTTGCATTCTATGTGCCATATTTAGAGCCCTTTCAATGAGCACACATTATTATTATTATTATTATTATTATTATTATTATTATTATTATTTTAAATGTTCTGCAAACTAGTTGTTGTGATGGCCCTGAAGTGCAAACCACAAGAACAAATCACTAAACACAACTACATTGCAAAAAACACAAAAAAAAATCACAAAACACAACAAAATTTCAAAAGACACAACATTTCAAAAAACAAAACAACATTTCATAAAACACAACATTTCACAAAATGTTTTCACACAATCGGTACTGTTGGGTAAACAAAACGAACGCCCTCCACATTAACCAATCACATCGAGCCTCCTGCTGTCTAAGCCAATGAGCATGAAGGAATGTCAAACCATCCCCTCACGCGGAAGGTTGCGCCGTCGAAAAGAAAGTCACCTCCTCGTCGGTCAGGGAAGCTACTGACAGCTAGCTGCTCACAGTTCTGCCGGGGAAAGGTCGACAGTAGGACAGTAGCATCCACTTCTAACCGTAAACCTTCACCTTATCATATTATACCTTACCAGCTGATAACATTTAGCAGTTGTTCAAGACAGAAACCTTGGGAGTTCACTTTTCTTGGAAGCTAGCTTATTCTTCTTTCTTTAGTCTGAATTAGCGATCATGGCTGCGCTCAGAGCGTCCTACCACAGGATTCTGGACAAAATCGAGCATATGCTGCCTGCCAAACTGAGACCCCTGTACAACCACCCGGCAGGTACAGTACATTGCATCCTCTTGATCACTTTAAGCCAAGTATTTTGTGTGAGCAGCTGTGGTGGAATCTCTGTGTATGTGAACTGCATCCAGCTGTGAAAACAAAGTTGCCTGCTGTCTAATCTGGATGCCAGAACTTAATGAAAGTCTTTGTTTTAGTATTGCCTTTGCAAAACTAAATCTGCTTAAATTCCACCTAAGCTCCATAGTCTGAAAAAATAACGAAAATGGCAGCTTTTTACCCTAAAATCTGTTTAAAAGAGTGGAGTGCTGAGTTCTGGTTTTGACACAGCATTTTATAACAAACTGTTTTGTCATGTTACTGTTTTAGTTTTCTTGTGTAAATGAAACACTACAATTATTTTGTAGAAAAAATAAACTTCAATATTACAGTTATTTTCCCTTAACACTATGATCATATGTTTACAACTAGAAAAATCCAACAAAATTATACATCTCATGGATGGAGTATTTATTTATGAATTAAGCCTCTTCAGTATTGTTTTGTGCTGTTGTATGACCCTTTGGTTGAGGTCAGATATATTTGAAAAACCCAAAACAATGCAAATGTTTTATATTGTGGCTTGTCTGACAGTGACACTAGACATTTATTCCATATTTAAGACAAAACAATCCTTTCATTACACCTTTTGTTTAAATTTAGCAAAGGATTGTGGTTGTATTTACATTTTACTGACCTCTACACGATAATGATTTTAACTTTGCTCATGAAACCCAGTTTCTATGAATGAAGGTAAAACTAACACAAAATAGAGAGAAAAAGTTTCTCTAACTTCTATACTATCTATAAGCCAGCTGTTTACCTTTATTTCATCAACATTCTCTGACATTAACACAGATATAATTTGGACTGAATGGGGATTAAAGTGAAACTGGACACTCTGTTCTTTGGTTTTCCTGTAAAGTTTCCTGAAGCTCATTTAGTTCAGGAAAACCAGGTATGAAGGGGCGGCGACAAAAAGGCAACTCCCTCCAAGATCATTTGCAGTGACGACTGTCTTGTGTTTTGTTTAACCCATCACTGATGAGGAATACTGATTCTAGACCAGCAGTTTCTCTGAACTGGGTTGTAGTTTATTTGTTGTGTGTCCTTCCTGTATGCTGGAAGGACTTCTTTTAGCCTGATTTTGTGTCGATTTTGTGTCATTTCTTCACATTTTAAACCCCGGTTGGAATGAAACTATTTTAATGAGAAATATGTGGTTTGGTGGCATTTCTAAGGAGTTTATCATTATCATGTCATAGTTTAATAACCTGTTCAGACTGCAAATATTTCTCAATGAGCCCACTGATTTATCATATGGAGTCAATATTTGTCGTATTAGAGTACAAGAAAATGTTTTATTTATGCTTTGTTTTATGTTTGAACTAAAACAGAAATTTAAAAAAAGTGTCAAAGTTAGTTCTAGTATCAGGAGTCTTATGGATGAAGAATTTGTTAATCATGTGATTTGAGGACTTTAAACTGACCAGTTCTTTCGTTTTGAGAGCATTACTGATGTTTTAGTGAAACTACAGAACTGAACAGTTCAGTTTTAAAACTCGTCGGTCCTTTCTGATGATCAGTGAGACAGTTGCATCATTTTAGAATAAAGCTAAACCTGCCTGACTTTTTGCATTTATGTGTTTTATCATGTGAGCTGTAGGTTTCAGAACAATCATTTTTATGTTCCCCATGTCTCTGTTGGTGTAAAGTGAGTGACCTAAATGACAGAGTTCATGTAAAGGAAAAGAAGGGGATAAGAATAAATTTGTACAAAGTCAGCTGTTACAGAAAATTGTAACTTTAAACAGAGCTGCTGTAGTTCATGTGTTTGTTTGTTTTTTCTCTGTGTCCTTTTTAGGTCCAAAAACTGTTTTCTTCTGGGCTCCAATGTTCAAATGGGTAAATGCACTTTCACACAGATTAAGCAGAGAACTTGAGTACACACACACACAGGTTGTTTTTAGGTTGTTGGTTTTTGACGACCTACAAACCTCTTCTAGCTGTCGGCTCAAATCGATAATGCACATTGTGAAACCCATTTTAGCAGCCCAAAGACTAAAAACTATTTGTCTTCAGGCTTCTTGAACTCACAACTGGTTTTAAACTACATGCATTATGAACTGAAATGTTTACGTGTTTGTGACGACTTAAAATGGTTTGTTTTTCTTCTTTTCAGGGTCTGGTGATGGCTGGTTTGGCTGATATGACTCGACCTGCAGATAAACTCAGCACCTCTCAGTCTGGGGTGCTGACAGCAACTGGTGAGACTGGATTTTAGTGGGATTCGTCCTGATTGGTTTAAAAATACATTTGTAGCTGTCATTAATCAACCTCTCTGATTATGCTAGTTTCTTTGCAAATGTTTCCACTGTGTTGGTTTATCACTTCAGATGCATTTGACTGATGTGAGCTAAAGGTTGCCTGCTGCATCTTCTTTCACAATCTGTCACTTCAACAAGTCTTATCTGTTAGTTTCTTTTGCCAAAACATCGACTCACTTCAGCTGGAGAACGTGTTCAGAGACGTCACCTTCTCCTGTTGTCCTCCAGGTCTCATCTGGTCCAGGTATTCTCTGGTTATAATCCCTAAAAACTGGAACCTCTTTGCTGTGAACTTCTTCGTCGGCAGCGCCGGAGCGTCGCAGCTTTACAGGATCTGGAGGTGCGTTTGGGTTGTTTGGGGAACTCACAGCAGTGAGAGCTGAATTCAGAACTGGAGCTTTACAAACTGTTTAGTGAGCAGTTATTATCAGAGGCTGCAGGGTGAGCACCGCAGCTTTTTAGTCAAATGTCCAGTAACAAATCCCTGATAGAAATCACAGGAGGTCATTTTTTAAACCAAATTTACAGTAGTTCTAGTACATTTATATTACAGAAGTTTTGGAAACTTCTTCAAAGTAATATCCAAATATAAACTCCTCAGTTGATAAAAGCCAGAGTGAATGAATACAATTATAGTACATATATGTATATATAGTACTAAATTCAGAACCATGCACAAGTTCCTCTTCGGCTGAACTGTCAGTCACAATTTAAAAGATTTAAGGGTAAACGTGAAAAGATGGTCAGTAAATTTAGTTCTTTACAAAGTTGTGTCATGAGATCGTCATCTCAAAATAAATTCAAAGAAAAAGCAGCTTTTAATATATTTCTATTGACAAATAACACTAACCTTACTTTTTTTGGATGATATTTAGCTTCTCATTTGTTGAATTTTCTCAAGACAAATTGAAAATTTCATACTGAGTTTTACCTTCAAATTTTTATTATTCCACTCAGTCATCTAATATGGCAAATTGTAAGTTATATAGAGGTTTGAATTTAGATTGATCCAATAATTAGTGTATTTTTGAAATTAGCTCCAGTTTTGAGCTTTGTGATGATAAACATAACAGTGCCATGTTTTTTAGGTTTATTTAAAAGTTGGCCTGAGTTGCAACAGAATCCTATTAAACAGATGGTAAAATGTGAAAGAAATTGATAAATCAAACTAAAGTAAATGCAGAAACTGTAACTTAAATAAGAAAAATAGCAAAGAAAGTTAAAAATGTCTTCTTTTTTTGTCTTTCCTGACAGGTATAAACAGGATGAGAAGGCACAGGCTAAAGAAGTGACTGAATCCTGAGGATAATCTAATCCCCCTGCTGCATTACTGCTGACTCATCATCATCATAACATCTACATCTTAACCATATTCCACCACATTAAGCCTCAGATCCCTGTAGGAAATATTTAAGTTTAAGATTTCCTCAGGGTGTAAACAAAAAGAGAAAACAAACTTTTTTTAACAATAACTCACAAGACTGACGTTTATGAACGCACAATTTTTCTGGTTGTACAAATGTCTGATTTAACATTTTGATTCATACCTGCTGCACTAACGGGGAAGTTTTGCTTTAGTTTTTCTCAGTCATCTTTTAGCCGTAGCAATCAGTACCTCAGGCAAGTTTCCCTAAAACACTTTATGTTGAATGTGGTTTAAGGAATGTTGGTGTGAATGATTTCATCACATTTATCTTTAACGCCACGTTTTCTATATTAAAGTCCAACATCTGTACCTCAGCAGCCATTAAAATCATTAAGTACTATGTGACAATTCCTTCCATGTTAAGTTCTTTTAATCTGAGAATGAATTCTGGTTCTTGTTTTAGATTTTGTTTAAATTGTAGGAAAATGCTGTTGTATTTAACGTGCAGCTTTTTAACGGATCAACGCGAGTCGATGAGCGAACACTGGTACTGACTTAACAGTTGTCATTAAACCTGCTCTTTAAGGCCTTGTTTAGAGAAGTTTTTACATTTGTGTCAAATTATTTTTTACTCTATTCAGATGGTATATAGAAATCCATTAATTTAGCAATAATTGGTGATTTTGCTGTTTGAACAAATAAAACTTGAGATTTGATCATTACATGTATGGATAGTGGCTATGAAATAAATCTTGTCTAACAGGGCATCTCAAAGGTTTACCTGATTATTTTACACAGACTTTAGTCTGAGCAGTCACATGTTCAATGTCGAGCCCAAAAAATAGTTTCAGAACATGTTAAGATTTTTTTTGTCTCTGTGTCCCTGTGATGGACCTGCGACCTGTCCAGGCTGTATCCCCGTCACAGTGACCCTGAAGAAGCAGGTATAGATAATAGATGCTATTTCTGGTTAACAAGGTGGTTTATCTTGATAAAACATCTCATTTCTAAATAATTGAAAATGCACAACTGGGGGTTTACCACAATTTTATTCACAAGCATAAACAACAAGTCAGGTTTAGCGTTTTCCTCCAACACGGGGTGCATTGACCTTCATGGGCTTGGCGATCTTGGGTTTCTGTGCAGCCTTGGCAGAGGCCTGCAAGAAGAGAAAGACCATCAATACAGCAAACTTTTAAACAGCTCAAATCTAAGACTTGATTGTTTTGATTTTTCTTGCCTTTGCACTCGGTGCAGCTGGTTTTTTGGCTGCCTGCTTTGCCTTCTTGGCCTCCTTTGCAGCTCTAAAAGAAAAATAAAATAATTATGAATAACTTCCAGGGGTCAGTGTTTCCCCTACCACTGTACAAGGAGGGTGGACAGACCCAATATTTTCTTGTATAACAAATATTCAGAGTATAATTCCTCATTATTTCTCTCTTCCTCCCCGGCTCCCTCCCGCTGTAAAGGAGTGGTGGAGAAATTCCATCCTACTTTGCGCAGAGCGAAGTTTATAAACTACCATAGTTTTTTTTTTCTACACTTGAGTAAAAAAAACTGTTAACTGCAGAGATGAAAAGATGTGGAGGTATGTTTGCTCATTAAACCATCTTGTTAATTTAACAATCAGCTTCTGCTCTGGGAGCGCAGCAGGTTATTTTAGCAGCATGCAGAAGCTCAAGTATGGCAGGCCATTATTACATTTAATTTGCTTCCCCACACTTACATTCCACATATCTGAAATTGGTTTATGACTATTAGTTATTAAGGTAAGACACGTATAAGATTCAACTAACATAGGTTTAGTTGCAGTCTTTCATGTTCTGTAATTTTATTTAAAAAAAAAAAGCTGCACACACTTGTGTTCATAGTTATGTGTAAACTCACATTAGGATCAATCTACATCAGAATAGTGTGTACTTGGTTCGGCCAAGTCACGTCGTCATTTGTTTTTCTTTTTTTGAATAAAGCATCACGGCTCATTCAGTCAAGCCTACATCATTTGAGTTATTTCAAGTTTGCAAATCAGATTGTAGTGTATAACAACAAAAAGCTTCAATCAACATCTTTACAGGTTAATGTGGTCAAATGTGACATGTAGGTAAGAAATAGGTAGATGGTTTCAGGTTTGTCCTCCTACCTGATGGCCTGCTCCCTCTGGGCCTTGCGGACCTCAGGTTTCTGATTCCTCTTGGCCAGGATCTCAGCCAGGGAGGCCCCAGTGATGGCCCTCTGGGACTTCACTGTGCGGCGGGTACGCTTCTTTGCCACCTCTTCCTGTTAACACACAAAGCACATTTATTTGTAACATAAAATCAGTAAAATTTGAACGGGAATATCACTAACCTAACTTGCAAAAACTTGAAAGGTTTAGCCAAAGCCCTAAACTTCAGAGAGGCATCAACATTTTTGCTATTCTATAACAAAGAGTGTGTTGTCAAGACAAAACACCGACAAATGATACCTGTGATTTCTGATTCTGACTTGTTTACAAACAGTGATACAAGCTTGTCTTTGAATGTGTAGATAACCAAATCTTTGTTGACAGTAAGGGCTGTTGCTGTGCACAAACAAGAGAAACACTTGTGCTTTTTGTCTGAACATTAACAGTGAATTAAAGTAAATGTTTAATACAAACAAAAAAAAGCAGGTGGTGTAAATTGTTTGGTACTACAGAGTACATTATTGTCTCACAAACCATCATTGCAAACACTAACATATCATTGTATTCCTGAGGTAGCCACATTATTTCTCAGTGAATTGTTTTATGATTACACAAGATGGGTTTGTTGGGAGAGTTTGGAGGCTGGCTGATGTGTAAACGTCAAAAGCCAGTACTATGATCCCCAGTTGTTCTATGGCTGCAGGTGTGGAGTGAGCGCTGCTACCAAGGCTGCAAAACACAGTCCAGTAACAACACATAACACGGACAAACACCATGCACACCGTTCACTCACAGCCAAAAATGATTCAATACCTTAGCATCAACCTTTCCTTGGTAAAAAATCTGTTTAATCCCACAAATGTGTGTTGTAATAGACCTATTTTCATCATTTGTTAACAGTATTGAGCTGCAGCATCAGCTTACAGTTTGGCTTCAAGTTAAACACCCATTGTTGGCTTGGTTCATTCCAAAATCACGAGGTGACCAGAGGGTGTCTGAAGCGCCCAGTATGCTCCATATGAACTGACAAAATCTGATCAGATGGTTCCGAGTGCATGACAAAAATTGAGTCATTTTGTTTTCAGCTTTGAGTCTTGCACCCCTTCTAGACAACATCCTGACCAAACTTTTCACTCCCTCCACAAAAGAAATTATTGTGTGAATGGTAAATGGAGACGTGCACGGTGGAATCTGACAAAAACTGAGGAGCTTTAACCGGGACAGATTTGTGGACAAATATCAGGTAAAAGCCCCCTGCAAGTGTAGACTCCAGCGGGAAGAAACCCCATTTCCCAGAAGGTCTGTATGTAGTCTCAGGAGCTATGAAAAGTGTGTGAAAACAATTGTCTAACTACTATGTGACCGCTCACCATCTAGGTCAGCTGCAAATCAACCATACTGAGCACTTTAGTCCAGGCCTGAAGCAGTTCCCAGACCAAACACGTTTTGAGCAGCGAAAGCAGCCAGTTTACATAATATTATATTACATTAATATTATCCCCTTGCAGACATATTAAAGCTGGTACTTACAGACTGGCCCTTCTTGTGCTTGCGTCTGTACAGAACAGTCCAGTTGATCTGTCTGGGGTTTCTCTTGGCCAGGAAGGCAGATTCACACTTGGCGTTCAAAAACTGAAACACCTATTTCATTTAAAAAAAAGAAAATTAAAACAAACTTTACACAGAAAACCTTAAGTGACACCTAAACCTTACATTGACTATAAGTTACAACTTTAAAATACTTCAACATTAAAAATGTGGTCTTAGATGAATGACATTACAGAATATTATACGAGGTAGTGAAACTAACGTATACAGGGAATACAATACAGAATTAATCAAACTAATATATAAACTTTTGTTTTAAAACGTGTCTAATAAATCTGACATCTAGTCTCAGCTGCTCATGATGATGACGCCGGTAGCTAATGTTAGCATGCTAAACAGCTTTGAACTTGCCAACAGATCATATCAGCACTGAACTAAAAGTTAAACTTTATTTATGGCCAATGTGATCATAACATTTATAATGTATCCACAAACAAAAAGTAGAAGCTGTGAAATAGTTACCTTTCCGTCTATCCTGGCGTATCGGCGGCCATGGCCGGGGTATATTTTATACCCGCTGAAACTGCACAACTCAACCCTGAAAACCACAAATGTAACACATCATTGAAAAAGCACTAAACACGATTCATCTTTATGTATGTAACATATTCAGATGGTGTGTTTAGAGGTTTAGATGGCTTTTGATTGTATTCTTCAGACTCACTTCATGATGGCTACGAGGAGGCTCGGAACCGGAAAGGACGATGACGGAAGCGGAAACAGAATTAGAGACTTTTAAAGTGACAGAATAAAATATTTGTTTTTGTTTTTTAGTGATATATTTACGGGAAACACCTGAAGCAATGTAACTTTGGCCAAAACACAACCTAATTAAAGTTACAATGATCTGTTTGTGGACAAGCATGCGAGACAAATAGATATCAAGAAAAACTAAATTGTGATTTACAGATAAAAACATATATTTAAATTAAAAAAAACAATATTTAGGATGTTTCTGTATTTTATGTTTTTATCAAATACTCGTTTTCTTTCCTGACTGTCAGGAACTTTGGCGGGACACAGAAAATCAGCGCACTGATGAAAAGTTGTAGTTTTTCTGAAACCAAAAGACCATCCACCATAAAGGAAGAGCGCTATAAATTAAACTACATTTCCCAGAAGGCCTTTCGCTCTGCATCAACCCAAGTCGCTCTCTTTCGTCCTTCCCACAGTTGCTAGCTAACGCTTGGTGTTGTTTGGACCGATAAGATGGGTGTATCGGATTTGCAGTGCGATATAAATGATGGTAAGTGGGAAAAAAAACTTATTTTATGCAAACAAACAGCGAAGACTCGCGGTTTTTTTATGGAAATGTCCTCGTTGCCTGCTTCAGAGCAGAGGTATTGATAGCTTGTTTTTACGTTAAACAGACCAAAAGATTTCTGTCATCCTTACAGTGCCAGTCTTGTTGGGTTAAACACAAAAACAACGACATATTCTTCTACATGTCCAAGCAAATGTGATGAAAAAGCAATATTTTGGTTACATTTTGTCCTTGATTGTCCTTTGGATAATATGAGTGGTGATATTTTTTTACTTTGCTTTTAAGAATGAATTCCTCTTAAAGATTTTACATTCTGCTTTTATCATATTCTTTATTCTGCCAGGACCTTTGGTGGATCTTTCAGCTAGGGGCATGCAGAAACTGGACCCCAGTTTCACCTGCTCCGAGGACACCCACACGCTCATCTTGGACCGGAACAACATCATGAAGCTGGACCACCTGGAACGATGCACTAGCCTTCAGCAGGTTGTATATGCATCACCACACAAGAGTCACTAGGGATTCTCGCATTCTATTTATTGTTTTAATGTCTTAATTTACTGTCGTTGTCTTCTCCTGTTCAGCTTTCCGTAGCCAATAACCGTCTGGTGAGAATGATGGGGGTGTCTCGGCTGACAGAGCTGAGAGTGCTGAATCTTCCCAACAACAGTATCGGCTACATCGAAGGACTACGAGATTTAGTTCGTCTAAAATGGCTCAATTTGTCTGGAAACAACATTAAAGTAGGGAGAGATTCTTGCATCTTTTGCCTACATTGTAATTTATTCCCTGGAAGATAATTGTGTGACAGACTTCCTGATCTGTGGCAGGTCATTGAGCAGCTGAACAGCTGTGTCTTGCTGCAACACTTGGATCTGTCTGACAATAACATATCTACCATCGGCGATCTGACTAAACTGGTGGCATTAAAGGTTGGTGTTAATATGTGCTTAGCAAAATGATTTATTCTCTTGTTTGTTCCTTTTTACTGTTTTTTGATCATCTTTCTTTGTTGACATTGCAGACACTGCTACTCCATGGGAACAGCATTACAACACTCCGTACTCTTCCTGCTCATCTTCCTGCTCATTTATCCATCCTCTCCCTGGCAGAAAATGAAATAAGGGATCTTAATGAGGTATTTATCCTTACCTATATTAATACAGTTGTGATAAATAATGAAATGAAACATTTTGATTGACTAAAATGAATTTGATTGCCCCTCAGATGTCGTATCTGGCGCCTCTGCACGAGCTGGAGCAGCTGTCCATCATGTGCAACCCGTGTGTCATGGCGACCCCCTCGCTGCCGGTGTTTGATTATCGACCGTACATCATGAGCTGGTGCCTGAGCCTGAAGGTCCTCGACGGCTACGTGGTGACACAAAAAGAAGGGTGCGCTCGTTACTCTGCGGCTACAAGTTTTCTAGTTAAGACACCACAAGTGTGTTTGAATCTCATTTGTATTTCGCTGCGATCACAGTCTCAAAGCAGAGTGGCTCTACAGTCAGGGGAAAGGTCGCTCGTATCGACCTGGGCAGCACGTCCAGCTGGTCCAGTACTTGGCCACCGTTTGTCCTCACACCGCATCACCAGCCATGGAGACGGCGGAAGACGCCAAACTGGAAAAGATCCTCAGTAAGCAGAGGTAGAAGCATTAAACTGGCACTTCTACACAAAACACATGAACTCTAAAACACCAGCATTCAGTATGATGTTCCTAATTCCTCTACTTCAATGCCCCCATGTTGGACTTTGTGTGTGTGTGTGTGTGTGTCAGGTTTCATCAACGGCAGCTGTTAGAGGAGACACGAGGAGGCTGTCCCAGTCTTACTCGTCCAACTCAGCTGGACGTTGACAGGAACAGTCACTCGCAGTGTGGAGCCCAGGAGGTGAAAGTAAACGCCACACCTTTACTTGCTGCTGCTCCTGCTGTCCAGGAGAAAGGTAGGAGAGCTTTGTCGCTCTGTGTGCCACTTCCAGGTGCATTCATTTGTCCATAAAAAAAGGTATTTTTTTTGTATTTTTGTAAGACTAACTGGTTCCCAACCTTTTTAGACTTGTGTACCCCCTGAGCCATTTTGTCATACCACTAGTACCCCCTCTGTCAAATGTAATGATGATTCTCTGAAACTATAATGTACAACAGCTTATTATTAAATGAAAATTATTTATTTAACCCCCTAGAATGTTTAATTCCCAGGCATTTTATTCTTTCTAAACCAAATTAAACATAAAGATAAAAGTGTTGCCTTGAAAGTGAATAAGTAACTAAATAAATAAAGCAGGTAATGGCAGGTGCAGGAAGCAGCAGCCAGAGTTTTTATAGTTAACTAAAACTAACTAAATAATAAAGACTGAAATTGAAAAAAAATTTTAGTTAACTAAAATAAATAAAAACTGTAGTAAGATGAAAAAATGATAACTAACTAAAACTGTACAAACTTTTTTTTACCAAACTAACTGAAATAATAGATAGAATATCCATAGTTTTAGTGTTTGTCAATTTATTTTCAGACGTGGATCTTTCTTTTCTTTTTTTTTCCAATCGAGTAGTTTCACATTAGTCTGTAAGACTTGTTTACAGTCTGCTGCTCAGCATCATCTGCTACACGAGGACAACAAAAGTTGGGAGAAAGCAGCAATGTACACTTTGGGATTTCTTTAAATATGACTGTGAGAATAATAAAATCAAGTGTCTTGTAGTGGAAACAGGTGATAAAACAGGTGGAATACTTCTCAAGAGAAACACTGCATGAATCAAGCTCACACAAGATGGCTGACTATGACTATCTTGACACGCTAACTTCTCTCAGTAGCTCCTGTGAAGAACAAGCAACAGGTTGGAGAAAACTATTGTCATCATCCTAAAATAATCACCAAAGTCCTTAGTTTGCAAAATTAAGTTACACAATTATGTTAGGAAGGTGTTGCTATAATGGACGCTTTAACTAGTGACCAAATAGCTGCTAGTTAGTTAACTCACAGGAACATCACAAGCTGGAGGATGCATTGGCCAATATGTTTATTCAAACTATAAAATAACTAATACTAGAACTAATAAAAACTAAACTAAACTAAAACTAAGCATTAAACAAACAATAATAACTAATAAAAACTATCAAATCCACTCTAAAAACTAATTAAAACTAACTGAATTAAAAGAAAAAAAATCACAACGAAATAAATAATCAAAAATCCAAAACTATTAGAACCTTGGCGGCAGTGTCCAAAATCTATTGTATTTTCAAAAATACATCAAAAACGTGAGATTCTGCATTTTATGCTGGATTCAATTTTGTGTCAATCATAGCTTCATATCCCAGTCCTATTTTTATTTAGTAATATGCTTGCGTACTCCAAAGGGTACATGTACTCCTGGTTGGGAATCACTGGTCTAACTGATGATCCTGTCTACTTTTTTTCTGTTTTATTAGAACCGGTGGTGCAGTTTAACACCTGGGTGAGCTGTGATTCCTCTTGTCCGTCGCTGCCAGCATGTCGCAGCCCGAAGCTTACAGGCGAGCACGTTTACCTGGAGGACGTGCAGACCGACGAGGACAAAATCAACAGCAGTTTGCTGTCCTCAGAGTCCACCTTCCTCACGTTCGCCTCTGATTTTGAGCCACAAGCGCTCCACTCGGACAGCGAAGACGAGACCGAGACGTTCGAACCCGATTCTCTGGCTCCGACGCGTCCATCAGAGCACAAAAGACACGGCAGAAATAAAACGAATAACCCAACAGATAAAGAAGAAAGGGAGACTCTTAAAGCGGAGGTTGTTGCTGCTGCCAGCACAGCAGCTGGGTCAGGGGTCAAAGTTTGCACGCCAAAAAACGTGTCAAATGTGTCCTGTGACTTCGATAAAGCAGCTCCTGTGCAGGAACCAGTGGACCTTGGTGTCAGAGAGTTGGGCTCCATGGAAGCAGAGAAGGCAGCTGTTATAATCCAGTCCTGCTGGAGGGGACACCACACTCGATGTTTTCATCCTGCAGCCAGAGAGGCGCGTGGGGAAATCCGCCTGCGCAGGATGCAAGAACACATCCTGTTTCTGTCTGACAAACTGGACACGTGAGTGACTTAATTCCTTTTTTAAATCTAGGTTGGACCTTTTAACATGTAGCTGAAACACTTTGTGTTTGCAGCGTGCAGAAGCAGTATGAGGAGGAGAGGTTGCAAAGGCTGGTGCAGGAGGAGGCTGTGAAGTTTCTATGGAAAGAGGTTAATTATTACAAACATGTCATTTATGATTGATTAAAACCACTGTTTTCTTTTCAGTTAATAGTTAAGTAGGTAGAAGATATACTGTATTAAATGATTTAGTTTAGACTGTAAAAAGAAGAAAGAACTGTGTAAAAACTGGGTTTTGCATATTTTTTGTTGGACATTTAAATGTAGTTGAATTTTCCTAAATGTCACACATGTTCTTCAACCAGCTTCAGTCCATGCAGCAGTGGAGGCAGTGTGTAGAGCAGAGGTTGGCAGCAATTAATCAAGATGTCAGCCCAGCTCAGATCTCATCTCCCGCCCTTTGTCCGGCGTCCCCGCCTGTCGTCGCCACAAACTCGCCAAACACCGGCGTCTCCTTCCCAGACTCTGGCTTTGAGTCGACCAGCGATCAGCAGGCAGCTCAGGAGGACAGCTTCCACAGCAGCGGGACGGCTGACTCTCTAAAGACGGTGCGAGCACTGAGCCCCGTCCGGAGCGGTGTTGCCGCTGGGAGCGATGCTGCGGACAGCGCCGACTGCAGCCTGTTGGAGGAGTACCTGTCCTCTGTGCAGCAGAGGGAGGAGGAAGCAGAGGAAACAATCAGTGATCGAACAGAAACGCCACAGCTCTCTTCACCAGCATCACCCAGCAGGACCAACAACTCCCCACCAACACAGAAAGACACAGAAACAACTCCTGACTCTGTTTGACCGCCCTCACATAACGAACAATTCCCCCAAACTACAGTGAATGTAACGCAAGTTGTTTTTAATACCTGTTATATCCTATTTATATTTACTTTTCCATAAAGATTTGATTGAATGTAGTGTTTTAAAACTGTTAATTTATTTGCTAAAAACAACTTGTTTATATATGCATCGAAAACATGGTAAATTATATTTAAAAACAACCCAAGACTGATGTAAACACACTGTTTACTGCAGTTATATAAAGTGTTTGTGTGTGTTACCAACATATTTCTATCAGCTGTGTTCTAATCAATATTGTTAGATGTTTAACAGTAGCATTATTATCTTATAAACAATTTAAATAAACTTTTAGTCATACATTTCTAAATGTGAGCTTTTATTTTGTATTTATTTTTCTGCAGCAGATTTGTCAGGTTTTTCAGGTTAGGTGGGCTGTCTATGTGAACATTTTATGTACAGAGATTAGTACATATAGGTAAACTTTCTCCAAATACACCAGAAAAATTATTTCTGTGTGTGTGTGTGTGTATATATATTAATAGACTTGAGCAGGAAGTACATCTACTGAAAATTACTAGATTTTAAGGCAACAAAAAGACATCAATTTATAAAAAAGATCTGTTTAACAAAAGCCAAGTCACTAAAGTCTTAAGTACAAGCATACTGGTTTATTTTATGATGTCTATGTTTTACATCAAGATATATCATATTTTTTTCTATATATTTAATTTTTTTAATTTTAATTTATTAT
>JARVGW010000136.1:17406889-17422970 GCA_031762495.1 Anablepsoides rubrolineatus
GGGTACTTATTTCAAATATTTTCCACAATTAAGTAAATCAAGTTGTTTCAAATCAAAATATAAAATTTGTGCAGAATAAAAGTTATGGTTACCTAATTTCCCTCTGGGATAAATAAAGTATTTTTGATTTAAATTGAATTATGTATAGTTTAAAAGCCAAGATGCAACTTAAAGTAGTATTTTTGTACAGTATGTAAAATAATACAATTTTTAAGTTGTTTTATATTAATTGTAAGAGTCAAGTAGCCAAGATAGTATAAGCTCTCTTAGTTTTGACGATTGCCGATTAGATAATGGCTGTCTCAATTCATGGGTTGCACCCGACGTCGACCGCGGCCTACTCGGGTGCAACCCACGAATTGAGACACAGCCGTGATTTGTCTTTGAAGGGTTATTATGTAAATCGCCACTAGAGGGCGCAGTAGAGCTGGAGTAAACATCCATCCTCATCGGGTTGTGTCTATGACCGGGAAGGATGCGCTTCAGGGCGGATACACTCCCGTTATAGGCCTTCGTTACCTTCCTGCTGTTCTCATTTCGGTTCGACCTCACGCTAAACTGTAAGTATGCTACCATTGCACTGCAACATCTGGTGTATGGCGCACATTAAAGGAAAGATTTAGGTTAAATTGACATTTTAAACCGTTGTCGCCTTTCTTTGTTGATTCTTGGAGGCGTTCACGTGACAGCTAGCAGATGACACGTTTAAATATCAAGCTGAAGATGAGTCCACTACAATCATCATTTTCATACAATAATAAAGCTGCTTGTTTCATTCCTGCTACGACGTTCAAATCAGGTCTCCATGATTTACAAACACTGTATAAAGATTCTCACGGTTTCACCTTGCCTTTAAACTAAACACAGGAGGACGAAAACAGTCATACAGATCCTGTAATATTCTATATTACAGTGTTATTTACACCTGTGGAGACAACACTTAGCTGTGTTTGGTGTTAAACCTGGCATTTAGGAAATCGTCAGTTGTTTTTGTTTTTCCTGTGTTTCTAGAAACCAGTTTCAGCAACAACACCCAGCCTTTTCCCTGGAGGTGCTTGGTTTATTCATTGTTTGCTCTTAATTATCTAAGCATGGTTTTGTGCTCGCTCAGTGATTATCAGTCTTTCAGCTCCATCTGGGCCTTGTTTCAGAAAGCATTATGAGCATACTCTGAGTTTTGAGCTTCAGAAAGCCAAATATAGCAGTTACCCTGAGTCAACCCTGGTCTGTAGCAGGGTTGTTTAAACAAACTCAGAGTTTTAGCTGAGACTGACACCAGGAAAGAGTCAGAAATGACGTGTTCTGTTCTTTAAGTTCCAGATAAAGATGTGGACCAAGCCATTGGTTTGAGAGATGGCCGATCCGTCCATTTACCATCAATCCCCAAATTAAGACAACAGTGCTTTAACTTCATGTACCGGTAGTTCTTTTTATTGCCTGCAAGTCAAAAAAATGCAGTAACATTTTTTAGCTGAGAAATTAAAATCTGCAACTTTAGTGGTGACCTCACCCACATTTCACTGATGCAGTTGTATTTAGTTCGCTGAAGCTGCATTTTCAGTCCAGTTTCAGATCAGTTTTTGATAGCACGTTTCAACATTCTTCTTACATTCTGTACTGCTGTTTCACAGGAAGCTTTAGAAACAGACAAATGTTTAAACTTTAGTTGCATTTCTACACTTTGTCATACGAAGTCATGGGCAAAGGGTTAACTTCTTACAGATTAAAGTTGTAGATGGAGTCTCTTCAGCTGATCACATACAGCTGTCATTCTGTTACACAGTGTAAAATAAAAACAACTTTTACATTAAAGATTTATGGAACACCTTCTTCCTCTCTGTGGCAGCAGACTTGTGTCTTCACTTCAACATCATCACCCTATAAGGAAAGATACTGAATTAAAATGTATTGCAGTTCATTGTAAAAACAATCTTTAAAGCTGCCCACCTGTCCTTCTGGACCCTGCCTTTTTCACATTTTTGATGATGGAGGTCAAACTTCATTAATCAGACACATATCCAAGTATTATCATATTACTTTGAAATGTGCAATATTAAATAATGGCAGTGTGAAGATGGAGTGCTACACATTCAATTTTTGGGGGGGAACACATCATTAATTGCATGGGTTGAATGCAGCCAGTGAATTCTGTAATTCATTTCATAAAAATTGAACATAAGAGCTTTTTTTTTTTTTTTTACCTGATTTAACTATTTTTATAATTCTTCTTAATTTGCTGCCACATCTTTGTTGTACCTGCTGGGTTGCACCTAGACACACATTCAACAACACACACGTTCACCTTTTTAGATGTTAAACAAGTGTTGAGAATACAACTTTAAATTTCTGTGAAATCACACTTACTGGATGTGACTCGATGTGATCTCTGCCACTCTCTCTCTCTCTTTTGCAGCAGCAACAGTATTGCCTTTCTTCTGAAATACAGTGCCTTGCACTGTAAGTATTTGGCCCCCTTGAACTTTCAAACGTTTCCCACATTTCAGGCTTCAACATAAAGATATAAAATTAATTTTTTTTGTGAAGAATCAACAACAAGTGGGACACAATTGTGAAGTGGAACAAAACTTGTTGGATATTTTAAACTTTTTTAACAAATAAAAAACTGAAAAGTGGAGCGTGCAATATTATTCAACCCCTTTACTTTCAGTGCAGCAAACTCACTCCAGAAGTTCAGTGAGGATCTCTGAATGATCCGATGTTGTCCTAAATGACTGATGATGATAAATAGAATCCACCTGTGTGTAATCTAGTCTCTAAATGCACCTGCTCTGTAATAGTCTCAGGGTTCTGTTTAAAGCACATAGAGCATCATGAAGACCAAGGAACACACTAGGTAGGTCCGAGATAATGTTGTGGAGAAGTATAAAGCCGGATTTGGACACAAAAAGATTTCCTAAGCTTTAAACATCTCAAGGAGTACTGTGCAAGTGACCACATTGAAATGGAAGGAGTATCAGACCAGTGCAAATCTACCAAGACCCGGCCGTCCCTCTAAACTTTCATCTCAAACAAGGAGAAAACTGATAAGAGATGCAGCCAAGACGCTGATCACTCTGGTTGAACTGCAGAGATCTACAGCTGAGGTGGGAGAGTCTGTCCACAGGACAACAATCAGTCATACACTGCACAAATCTGGCCTTTATGGAAGAGTGGCAAGAAGAAAGCCATTTCTTAAAGATATCCATAAAAAGTCTCGTTTAAACTTTGCCACGAGCCACCTGGGAGACACACCAAGGATGTGGTCAGATGAAACCAAAATCAAACTTTTTGGCCACAATGCAAAACGATATGTTTGGCATAAAAGCAACAGCCCCACTGTCAAACATGGTGGTGGCAGCATCATGGTTTGGGCCTGCTTTTCTTCAGCAGGGACAGGGAAGATGGTTCAAATTGATGGGAAGATGGATGGAGCCAAATACAGGACCATTCTGGAAGAAAACCTGTTGGAGTCTGAAAAAGACCTGAGACTGGGATAAAGATTTATCTTCCAACAAGACAATGATCCAAAACATAAAGCAAAATCTACAATGGAATGGTTCACAAATAAACATATCCAGGTGTTAGAACGGCCAAGTCAAAGTCCAGACCTGAGTACAATCAAGAATCTGTGAAAAGAGCTGAAAACTCACAAACGCTCTCCATCCAACCTCACTGAGCTCGAGCTGTTTTTTAATGAAAAATGGGCAAGAATTTCAGTCTCTCCATGTGTAAAACTGATAGACATACGCCAAGCAACTTGCAGCTGTAATCACAAGAAAAGGTGGTGACACAAAGTATTAATGCAAGGGGGCCAAATAATTTTGCATGCTCAGTTTTTCTGTTTTTTATTTGTTAAAAAAGTTTAAAATATGCAATAAATTTAGTTCCACTTCACGGTTGTGTCCCACTTGTTGTTGATTCTTCACAAAAGAATAAAAAATTTATATCTTTGTTTGAAGCCTGAAATGTGGCAAAAGATTGAAAGATTCAAGGGGGCCGAATACTTTCATAAGGCACTGTATATGTTGTTGTTGTTGATGATGTTCTCATTAATATTTCAAGTTCCATTGATGAGAAATATGGACTTCTTATTTCCTTCATTTGCCATGATGGATTGTGTTATCTGCCTTCCATTACTGAGGGATTCTTACTCAGGGTTGACTCTGCTTTTTAATCAGAGCTTGTTGATCCTGCTTTCTGAAACAAAGCCCTGGACATGTAGAGTGTTTAACATTTTTATAAACAGGTCATTGAAGCTTAATATGAGAACCAAAAAATAAATCATAAAAACATCCCTCAAAAAGGAACGTGTCAAACTTAAGGCCTGAGGGCCAGAAATAGCCCTCCACACGATGTTTTTGGGCCCATGAGATGATACTTTTGATGTGTGTTGGATAAATGGGTTATCAAGACACTTGACACAAGAAATGACGAACAAGCAGCAGATCTGGTTACTGAGCTATATTTTACTTGCAGCAAGGAGTCCATATAGAGACAAAGTACAGTCAAAGAAATGTCATTAGCATGAACTTTTTAAAGGATTTTTTACAGAAGAACTGAGTGTGACCATGTGCAACCGCTTGTTCTCCACCCAGGTGTCACTTTCAGTTCCTCTATCTAGGCTCATCTGTCGAAATAATGGTTAAAGTAGCTCAGTCATCAGAATCAGGTGTGTCAAAGCAGGGAGACCTCTAAAACATGCAGGGCAGTGTGCCTTGAGGACCAGGGTTGAGAAACACTGCTCTGTAGTGTAACTAAAACTCTATATAATGTCTCCAGTTATAAATCTTACCTGTTGAGCTACTTGAACAGTCTCAGTCTAAAAAAATAGAGCTAGATTATGATGGAATAGATGCTGCCTTAAGCAACAACACTGATTAATAAGCCTTTACATGGTTTACATCTTTGCACCACATGGTTATCAAATATGATGATATTTATGATTGAGGTGCCTCAAACTGCACCAGAAGTACTACAGCTAGCTGCTGCCACAACTAACTACTCACGAATAGCCAGAGTTCTCAATAACTAAATAATATGAAGTTGGCGCCAATATAAAGGTTTATACAGTATGTACGGCTGAGACACTGTTCCTCCCTTTGAACAGTAAAAAAATGTGTCTATAATATATTTCTCTTAAACAAGAACATTTCTGTTAACCCGTTCAGTAACAGTTTACCTTGTTGTTCACAGCCTTCGAGGATGAAATGATGTGATGAGCGTGGGAACGTACAGGGTCTGATCATGAGAGACAACAGGGGGTCAACATGTGCCGATATCTGTCCAAATATAGCGCCTTCTTCCTCTTCCTAGCACTGTCGGGCGTCATCTTCCTGCTGCGCAACATCCACACTGTGGAGGTGAGGAAAGGAGCGAAGCAGTGATGACATCTAACTGAAAACTTGCACTCATTACATTGACTTCCATTCAATTTCTACAGCCTAACCCTGACCACCAACCCTAAGGCTACCTGACACTAAAACTAACCTAAACTCAATTCACACCTTGGTCCTAAACCTAACCCCCATTATTATCATATCATTATCATAGCAGCTTTTTTACTTTCCTGATCAGACAAAACAAAAGTAACGTGGTTTAAATGTGCCTCATTATCATGATATTGATCAAATAAAGGCATCAGTGAAACTGCAGCCCCTAAAAAGCAAACCTGAAACCTTATTTTTATATCTAAACTTTTCACGTCGGACACTTTAGCAGGTATTTTATTCATTTCAAACTTTACTGTTGTGTGTTAAAACCTCAGGTAGAGAAACTTACTTTAACTGCAGAAAGTTAAAGCTCAGTGACTCCACTCTGCAGCAGACAGGCTGCCTGGTCATGTGACACATGTTCCGCCTGCGGAGCAGCAGGCAGTGTTTGATGCAGGGCCGTAACTGAGGTTTTCAGGGGCCTCAGATTATATTTAAAATTATATATTTTTGGTAAATAAATAATTATTTTAATGGTTGTAATGGGCTTTTGGACTAAAAAACAGTTAGAAATTACAATTATTTTAGAAACATAAAAGTAGGGATGCTGCTGGGGGGGAAGCTGGGGGGGCAAGGCTCTACAATAGGGGGGCAGTTGTCCTTCTCTTTGCCCCCCTGTAGATCCGCCCCTAGTCTGAATATATGAACAACTTTTACGTCTTCGCTTCACTTTGTCTCCTCAGAACTGGAACTGCCACACGGCTTCAGCCCTCCATCAGCTGCAGAGCAGGATCCAATCCTCCTTCCTGGCTGTGGGTCTTCCCACCTTCAATTACAATCGCACCTTCTGCGCCCACCTGGGCCAGAAACTGTCCCCCGAAGATGAACTGGAGGAGCGTTACCTACTGGACTCCATCAGCTGGCCGGGGCCGCCGTCCCCTCGCTCAGCGTCGCTCAGCCTGCGCCAGACGAGCGACCCTGTCCACAGCCTATTCACAATCCTGCCCAATAAAGGGAGGAGAGCGTGGCACCTGGGGGACCAGCTGGAGGCCCTCGTCCAAATCCACGACTTCCAGGGTCGTCCCAAGCGTTACGGCGGGGACTTCCTCTTAGCCAGACTGCACTCTCCAGAGCTCGGAGCAGGTGTGGCTGGGACAGTGGTGGACCACAGGAATGGGATCTACTCGGCGTTGTTCCCGCTGCTGTGGGTGGGACCTGCGCGGGTGGAGGTGACGCTGGTTCACTCCAGCGAGGCCGTGGCTGTGCTGAAGCAGCTGAGGGAGGAACGGCCCGACCGGGTGTTCTTTAAGAGCCTGTTCCGCCTCGGCTTCCTGTCAGAGACCACCGTGTGCAACATGTGTTTACCCTCCAACCAGCAGCCCCTGTGCAACTACACAGACCTGTACACCGGAGAGCCCTGGTACTGCTATAAGCCCAAGACGCTGAACTGTGACAACAGGATCAATCACGCCAAAGGAGGCTATTTAAAGCACCTCCTCACCAACAAGGAGGCGCTGCTCTTCCAGAGGTTTGTAGACTTCATCATGTGTGTTCTTTTATCTGTCTGTAAGCCAAATATCTCCTGATTCACTTGACAGATTTTAATGAAGCCTTCAGGACATAAATATTGGATGAACATCTACAACTGATTCATCGTTGGAGCCAACTTCAATAAAGATGGCCTCCACAGCCAAATTGCTTTAGAAAAAACACAACAAAAAAGGCAATAATTCAGACATTTTTGCAGATATTGCGCTAAAATGTGATGTATAACTGTGACTAACCACCCCTGAAATGCACTGAGCACTAACTGATCGTGCAAGATCTGTGTGTAAACGTTTGGCATTGCTTGTTGGAATCCTGAATTCCTGTCTGTTAGCAAAATATCTCAGAAAGTACTGGATGATTTAAAAAAAAAAATCAGAACATAATCAAATAATGTACATCTAAGTGATTAACTTTTGGAGTCAGTCCAGTTTAGGATGACCCTCACAGTTATCTATATGTAAAAACCACTAAAATAGAAATAATTCAGTCAGTTTTGCAGATATTGATTTGAAATTTGTTGCAATAGTAGCTGAAAATATTCTTTAACACATAGTCTGAGCATGAACAGGTCGTCATGTCATTTATTAAGTGTGTAAAGTTGGTCTTTAACGTGTATTAATATTAACATTTCAACAATAAAAACCTAATACAAATGAGTAATTTTATTCAAACTGTAAATTAAAATTAAAAGATATTTTTTTAATTAAAGCAGTCAGATCATCTTTCTGGTTGAGATACAACAGTTTTCAGCTGTTTCACTTCTTATTCTGAATTACTTTTTACATTAATCTAAACTTAACTTGTACTCTAATCTTGTTTGTTTTATTCCCACATCAGTGGCGTTAACATCAAAGTTGAAATCCACACCACAGGGACTGACCGAATCGATGTGTTGCCACCAGAAGGTACAGGTTTTTTTTTTTATATTTATTCATTTCATTAAAAACAAAACACATTCACGTACAACAAAACGATACAAATCAAATAAAATGAAAGGTAGCAGAAGAAGAAAAAATCTTATATCTGCCCCTATTTTCAAAAAAAAAAATTTTTTAATAATAAAACAATACAACTCCTCAAACAGTAACTCTTACAAATACAGATTCAACAATTTCATATTTCTTTAACAATTTGACTTCGATAATTTTTTTTAAACAAATTAATTGAACCAGCATTTTTATAATCATTTACCAGGTTATTCCATTGTCTTATTTTTGGTTTTATAAACATTTTTAGTCCCTTCAGATTATAGCAACTTTCCCTCTTGACAAAATTTGATTGGATGTTCAAACATAACTTGCAGAATATTATAATCAATCAACTCATACAATTTTAAGAATTTCAATTGATGAAATAATATATTAGATGGGTGATATTAATGCTTTCTGGTGATAATTCAGCTCTTTTCTGTAAAATAAAAATAGGATTAGTAATTGTTTTACATGCCTTCCCTCAGACTTCTATACAATAAATCATATGTGGAACAACTATTGAATTATATATTATAAATAGTGCTTTATCATTAAATAACTCCTTTACTTTATATAGTACTGCAATAGATTTAGCTTTTTGTTCTTTAATAATTTATGAGGTTTTCATCAATGATGACAGCCAGTTCATCCCTCCTTCCATCATTTGATGATCTCAGTTTCTCTCTCTTGTTTCAGGTAAAGTTGGGGAGGGCAGCACTTTAAAACCAGAACAATTCCAGCCGGCACCGTCTGGGTATTATTACGAGGACTCGTGGAGGCCGTTGGATGGGGTAGTGATGCGACGCTTCAACGAGTCGTCTGCCATTGCTCTGTGTTTGAGGAACAAGGTGATCAACATGTATGGAGACTCGACCGTCCGACAGTGGTTTGAATACCTCACTGCTGCTGTACCAGGTGAGCAGTTTGTTTTGTTTTTGTTTTGTTTTGCTCCTCCTCCAGTGTAACGTCAGTTTGTTTGGTCCTGTCCAGAGCTGCGAGAGTTAAATCTACACAGCCCTAAAAATGTCGGACCCTTCATGGCAGTGGACGTTGCTCACAGCATCGTCCTAAAGTACCGCTGCCACGGTCCTCCCATCCGCTTCTCCACCGTCTTGTCCAGCGAGATGCGGTACGTATCCAACGAGCTGGACGGCCTCTCCGGGGGTCCCAACACGGTGGTGGTCCTCAGCGTCTGGGCCCACTTCAGCACCTTTCCCGTGGAGGTGTACATCCGCCGGCTTCGCCACATCCGCCGGTCGGTGGTGCGGCTCCTGGGCCGAGCGCCGGGGACGCTGGTGGTGATCCGGTCGGCCAACCTCCAGGCTCTGGACCAGGAGGTGAGTTTGTACAACAGCGACTGGTTCTCCCTGCAGCTGGACGCCGTGCTGAAGGCCATGTTCAAGGGGCTGAACGTTCTGATGGTGGACGCCTGGGAAATGAGCTCGGCTCACCACCTCCCCCACGCCCTCCACCCACCTCCGTCCATCGTCAGGAACATGATAGACTTGGTTTTGTCTTACATTTGCCCAGAGAAGAAAAGAAATCAACAATGAAACCGCTGATGAGAGGACGCGCTGTTCAAACGTCTGTTCAGATTTACAGCTCCGCACCACGGTTCCCAAAGCTGCGTCCCCTTTAAACACCGTCCTTCCTGCCAAACATTTACTGGGTTCTGTTTACTTTACTTCCAGTCTTGTTTCATTCTGGGAATGCCAAAGATTTTGGTGCAGCGATAAGTTGTTGCTCATGTTTTGTTGGTGCCAAAGTGTTTGTCTGCATCCAGATGCTTCATGTCTCTGTGCTGATCACAGAGGTGGGTTGTTTTGGTTTGTCCCTCCACCCACGTCGTTTTCGTAAATATCACTTTTTTGGAAGGTTTTGGGGGAAACCATAAACCAAGGGTGTCCAATCCTGGTCCTCGAGGGGGGCCGTTCCGCATGTTTTAGAGGTTTTTCTGGTTGGACTGAACGGTGGATTAAGTTCTTCTGCAGAACTTGAAAAGGTAATTAAATCACTGAATTAGGTGTGTCGGAGCAGGGGAACAAGTAAAAACATGCAGAGTAGCAGTCTCTCGGGGACTAGGATTAGACACCCCTGGCTTAAAACAAATTATTTATTTATTTAGTTTGCAGGTAAAAACTAACGTAGCCTCATAAACGTGATTCTGATCACAAAATTTACCATAGATTAAATAGGATTTTAAAGATTAAAATATCACATTCTTATATGATAGCACTTATAAGACAGAAGCAGTCTGGTGGCTTGTGTGTTTTTGTACAGGCAGTTCATCAAAGAAGCTGTGTTTGCTTTCACTGCTCTGGTACCTTATTTATTTGAAACCAGAGCGCTGCAGCTTCTGTTCTCACCCGTTTCTGCAGAGAACCCTCAGGAAACACGCTGCTCCTGGTCAATAATCTACTCTGTGTCGTCAGAAATAGCTTTATATGTCAAGCTTAATCACAAAGAGTAGGAGGAGGACAAAATGTCATTTTAATCTTTTTTACGTGTGAATAAATTTTTATTTTATGAGCTAAAGTTGTACTTGTATTTGATCGTGAAGCTTGAAGAAAACTGTTACTTCGAATGATTGAAAAGATTTGAGCTAAAGTTTATAGACCTCACTATCTGCTCAACTTTTTTATTACAAATAATTATAATCATCTCGTGCAACAGCTAAACAACAAGCCTCCAAACTCTTGATCAGCAGCAAACTTTAAATCAACTCCATGTTCAGAGGGATGCAGAGTCCACAGAGAATATCTCTGACATGAACAATCTGTGCCTTACACAATCAATAATCTGATCATTTAGTGTTCGTTTCATATTTGCTCATTGATCATCATTTTTAGGTTGTGTATTAATAAAGAGGAGTGTTTAACATACCCACGTTATAACCTAAAGCACATGATCTGCTAATCCAGAAACCTAATTAGGATTATATTGAAGGAAAATAAATAAATCAGCTCAGTTCATCCCTCCTTTTTAATTAATCGCCTTCCTTTCAACCTGTTTTATAAGTTACTAAAAATGTACCTGAATCATGAAATCTTCACAATGCCTCGTGTTCATCTGATCTTTTACCTCCAGTAACTCAAATATAAATGAGTAAACTCACATTTTATGACTTTCACTGTTTGTGTTTTATAAGCAACTTGAAAAAAACACCAAGTTAACAGATGTTTATTGTAGGATTTGTTTAAAGAGAAGTCTCTGTATTCTCTTCTACAGAGAAAATGTGCCTATATTTATCTGATCATTTGGTCTGAAATAAAGTTAAGAGCTGGCTTTTTGTCATTCTGCAAACATTTTTGGTCTTTTTTTTTAAAGCTTCATTATTGGAAGCCATAATTTAGCTTACTGTGCTGTTCTGAGCTGGAACAATCCTGTTCGAGTCATAAACTACAGGGCTGTGACATGTTTACGTCCTAGTGTTTAGCTTTGCTTTTAGATATTTTGTAGCCTGGTAAAAACCAGACCATTGTCCTTCACTTTGCTTCGTATGAGGAGCAGTGAAGGGAAACTAGAATTGAGCGGAACTGCGTAAGAGGGCAAGGGCCAGGCTAGATATGTTGGTGCTTTCCATGTTTATGTAATCATGTCAGTGAACTACTGATCCAGATTGCAGCTAGAGGGTCAGGTTTTAATCCTAAAACTTCAAGCTAAAAACATGACTTTGTCATAACTATTTATTTTTGATAAAACTGCAAATAGTTTTAAACAAACTTTACAATTCTCATGCTTTGAAATTTATCCATTGCCTGTAAGACTTTGTGCAGGGAGACAATAACCTACAGAATTATTAAGGTAAAATCAGCCAGCAGGGGGCAGAAAATCCCAAATAATAATGTTTAAAAACTGAACAATTGGCTTTTAAAAGTACATCTAAATAATGTACTTTTATTTGGCTCGTGGAGAATTTTTCAAAACTGCTCAAGTATCAAAATAAGTTCATCTCCATACACTTTTATAAAGACTTTTATTTAAAAAGTTTACATGTTACCTTTGAAAACTTCAAGCATTTGTTTCAGTACTAAATCCTTGCACAGCATCAGGTTTGTTTTTTTCTTTTAATTCTTGGGAGTAAAAGATACAGGTTATAAGTAACTTTGGCCAAAACAAAACACAGCAAAGATCTGTACAAAACTAAAAGGCAACACACACTACTGTGTACAAAAACAACCAAGAACGTATGAAGGTGACATTTAAAGCTCTGAAATCCATAAAGACATGATAAAAAGAAACAGAAGCTTCCTTCGTTAAAAATCTCTTCTTCACAACAAAGCAGTCTAAAACAGAAATATAAGCCAATTTAGTGAGGAAATTCAATACAGAATGCTAACAGGAGTGTATAATATGAAAAAAACAGGAAGATATATCTAAGTTTAACTTTTTAACTTGGAGCAGCTTCATCTTTAGATAAAACAAAAGAGGCACAGAGAGTTTTTGTATCTTAAGCATATCTGAGTCCTGTCATTATTTCAAGATGAGGAGTGTGTGAGATAAGTGCAACATAAGCAGAAAAATAAAATTGAAAGGAGTGTAATTTAACCTTCAGTTTCAGAAAACTGTTCAAACAATAAAGACAACTAACCTCGTGAATGATAAATCAACACTCGGCAAATACAGAAAAGACTTTTAAATGTTTTTAGGGGGGAACAAAGTTTTACTAATGTGTATGAGATGAAAAACAACAAAAAGCTGAAAATGATCTGAAGATTCTGACCAGAGGAACTGAACCCGTTTGTTAAGAGATGAATCAGACGTCCTGGACGTTCATGGCGTCCTGAGGCCAGCTGTACGTGTCCAGAGTGAAGGAGTCGTAATCCGGACTGTAGATGTGAGACAGAACGAAGGCCTCCTTGTCTTTAGGCTCAGGGTACAATGAAGCGATGTTGTTTTTGTAGGCGTAGTTGACGATCTGTCAGAAAAAGAACAGAGAAGTGCTGATTAAACACGTCAGTAAATTATCTCACATTTGTCTCACAGCAGCTTTGATGGTCCACTGATCACAGAAAAGGAAGTTTGATCCTCTGCCTCTTCTGACTCTTTGACTTGTATTTTCATCAAGGTCCAACTTGTTTAAATTTTGAAGCATCTTTTTTTCACTTCAGTAGAAAAAAGAACTTAATGCAGGGATTCATTAATTAATTTCTTCATCATCAGATAATTTTTTTATAAAGAGGAGAGAGAAAAAGAGGGGAAAAAAGAGGAAATATTATGATTAGAAAGATTGAAACAGAGATTAGAAAATATATTACATACACAAGGCCACTCACAGCATACATATATTTATACCAATACATACATATAGATATAAACATACATGCATACATTCATGTGTGTTATAGATATAAACACAGTAACCAGTGACCAGTGAGAACCCCCCGGATCAGAAAACCTGTTTGTGAGCGGTTGTGAGCATGCGTGTATAAACAAGATTTCTCCAATGGAATATTTAATTGTGACTGTGGAGGACCCCCAAGACACGAGGCAGACACAGGGGAGACCAGAGCCCAAGGTCCCGAGAGGGACGCCACGCTCACGAAACTTTGAAGCATCTAATCATCGTATTGGTTTTTTTGTATTGATCAATCAGAGAACACAGACTCTACTTTTATACTACTGCAGGGTATTCAACTGGTGGTCCGGGAGCAACATCTGGCTCACAGGTAAGCTCAATTTGGTCCACTAATGAGTTCATATTGTTGCACATTATTGTGACAATTATTGGTGTCATTTGGCTGCATCTTTAATAAGTCTATTTCCTCGTAGACAAAGACAACAGCTAATATTGCTCTGAAATATCAGCTTGGAAACAGCAGAAAAACAACTTTTTTAAAAATTTGAACTAAATGAAAAAAAAAAATCCAGCTGAAAATGAATCTATGAGTTTAATCTAAATCTATAATCTATGAGTATAATCTAATAAAATATATTTTTAATAAAGTCAGACACAATCAGGACTCAGGCTGCAGCTAAACTGATTGTGTTTCCATTACTGAGATCATCAGACCCACCTCTCAATTTATTGAGGTTACGTAACTGATTGTCACAGCAACCAGTTGACCTGGATTAAAGATCACCCACCTTCACTGCGATCTTAAAGGACACCTCCCTTATGGTGTTGAGGGGAGGATAAAGCCTTCCTTCAGCCAGGTTCTCCTCTGTTACCATGTCAGCGATCGCCTGACAGAAACACAGTAATTAAACCTGGAGCAGAGATGACGCTCACCTCCATAGAATGTAAATAATACAACAACAAAAACAAAAGACATCATGTGGTTTATTGCCAGAAATAAAAAAAATTTAAAACTACCCAAAACCTAAATTTATTAAACTTATACAGGGTTTCCAGTCACAAAGGAAATCAGGGAAAACTCATTTTGTTTTTATAAAAGAATGGGAACCCTGATATGGTATCATTTTTTTCTCCAATGAAATGTATAAAATCTGTATGTCCAGTACTTTAATACACATGTAGATGAACACGTTAGTAACTGAGGAACCTACTGTACCTCTGCGGTGGTGAGGAAGACATCATCAGATATGTGGCGGACTCCGCAGGCTATAACGCCCAGCGCGACCCCGGGGAAGACGTAGGCGTTGTTCCCCTGCCCGGGGAAGAAGGTGCGCCCGTCGGACAGGACCACCTTCTCGAACGGACTCCCGCTAGCAAAGATGCCTCTGCCCTGATTAAAGAGGAACTTGTCATGAGGTCACTCTGAGCATTAATCCTGCTTTTAATCATTACAGGCTGTAAATTTTATGATGCAAACTGTGAGGATGAACTTTACCTCTGTGAGGTTGTAGCACTGCTCGGCTGTGCACTCTGCCTTGCTGGTAGGATTGCTCAGAGCGAAGATGATCGGCCTCTGATTGAAAGACGCCATGTCTTTGATGATCTTCTCCGTAAACGCTCCTCCGATAGCAGCCACGCCTTGAAGATAAACTCCAGAGTCAGTTTTGTCTCACAGCAAAGACTCAAAGGAAAACCAGCAGAAAGCAGAGGATTCTGGGTAGCTACATCTACTGAAGATCATTATGTTTAATTACTGCTGAATTATTTTTTCTTTAGTTTTAAAACAGAAATTAGATACTGTATTTAAAATGATCTGATAGTTCATCACACATGCAGTTTTTGGATTTTACAACATTAAATGTTCAAATTAAACATTAGTGCAACAAATTAAATGAAAGGAGTGAGTAAGTTGATTTGTTGCAAACTAACGTTGAGTAGAGGTGGAAAAAAAAAATCACCTTTAATAGATTTATCACTGAGTTTCCACAACTGGACAGGAGTTTTTTTTTATTAAGAATGAACAAAAACATGAGTTAAAAATGTGCTTTTTGTGTGAGATGCTGACTGAAAAGTAATTTTTCTTTTATTTCACCTATAATGGCGGTGGGTTTGATGACGTGCACCACCTCCTCCAGAGTCTTCAGGTGTGGATGCTCATGAGCAAACTCAGCCTTCTCGTGGTTCAGATGGCTTCTTCCCTGCATGTGTGGAAAAGCTTTATTCTAAAACTCTTTATTATAACTTTCATACAGGAAGCATATAACCAGACACTCTACCTTTACTATGAGGCCCTTTGAGTCGACCATCCAAATCCTCTTGGCAGCTTCTTCTCTGGTTACTCCCTCTTTGGCCATGGCCATCATGAGGAGGTGGGCAATACCCAGAGCTGCCTGGTGGGAGAGAAAAACATGAACCTGTCTGCACCAACTGTTTCCTCAGTTCATTTTTTATCATCAGAGCTGAGGCACTGTTTATCTCTGCTCACCTCGCCTGCTCCCTGGAAAACAAACGTGTGGTCCGCCAGCTTGTTCTTGGTGATCTTCAAAGCAGCAAAGATTCCTGCAACGGCTACAGACGCTGTACCTGTATGAACAAAAAAAAACCTGACTTAATCTGTTAAATGTGACAGCTCACAAATGTGAAGTCCAGCTGCTTAATAAGAAAGGATGTTTCAAGATAAACTGCTGACAATGTGTACAAGGTAAAGCTGGCTGCTCATTAATTAGATGCGAAAAGAAACGAGCTAAAAAAAAAAAAAGGAAGCTTAGAGGAGAAAGAGCTTTCTCAGTTTGTGGCCCTAAGCTCTGGAACGCTTTGCCGTTCCCCATCCGACA
>JARVGW010000136.1:17423403-17448651 GCA_031762495.1 Anablepsoides rubrolineatus
GTTCAGCACTTAGTTTCAGCTGTGGCTGGTGTCAAGGTGCTTTATAAATAAAGATGATGATGATGATGATGATGATGATGATGATGAAAAAAAAAAAAAAGACTTGAAAAGTCCTATTTTTTTAAATCACACCAGAAAATAAATAAGGCTGCATTATTCTCAGTCTGTAGGAGTTTAGTTAGTGTAATTTTAATGTTTGATGCAAGTATTTCATATAAGCCTTTTCTTTTTCCTGCCATTTATGCTACAATAAACTACAGTAATATTACTTCATTAGGAGTAATAAAGTACCTTGGATGTCGTCATTAAAAGTACAGTATCGATTCCTGTACTTGTTAAGGATACGAAAGGCGTTGCTGTTGGCAAAATCTTCAAACTGTATCAGGCAGTTCATCCCGTATCTGCAGAGGACCAGAATCAAACAGTGAACTCACAGAAACATCACAACTTGCCTTTTCACATTAGATCTGCTCAGAGCTTGGAAAACTTCAAAGTGCTTCTTAAGACTCACTTTTAGTCAAAGGCATTTAATTAAAGTAAGGCCTGGCATTGTAATTTATCTGTTCTTACTATTGTTGGTTGTAAATTTATTGTGTATTTTTAGCAATTATTGTGTTTTTGTGATATTTGTGGATTGCTTTACAGCACTTTGGTGCAGCTATCAGCTGTTTTTAAAAGCCCTTTATAAATAAAATTGACATTGTTTATTTGTGGTTGTTTGTACTCACTTGTCTGTCACTGCCTGCATAAACTCATCAATGAGGTCATCGTACTCCTTCCCTCTGATTCTCTTGTGCTTCAGTCCGATGTACAGAGGGTCGTCAAGCAGCGACTGGACAAAAATTAAACAAATCATTAAACAATCACAGAGTCAGTCCATTTAGTCACTGAGTTTATCTAAAATGGACTCTAGAGTTCTGCCCCAGCTGATAAAAGCTGCCTGCAGCCTTCCTGCTGCTCTGAGCCTCACCTGATTGTCAGTGCCGACGTCCAGCAGCACAGGGAGACACTGCTGAGGAGGAACCCCGCCGCAGGCTGTGTAGAGCGCCAGCTTCCCCACGGGAATTCCCATTCCATAGCTGCCCAGGTCGCCCAGTCCGAGGATACGCTCCCCGTCCGTCACCACGATGGCCTGGATGAATCGTACGTAAATTAGCTGCACTTCCAGAGCGCTGGTAACGCATCATGGAGCTGGGTTTACCTTGATGTCTTCTTCAGGCCAGGAGTTGAGCACGGTGGCAATGTGTCCTCGGTCATGGACGGTGATAAAGAGACCTCTGAAAATGAAAAAGCAATGTAAATATACAGACTAAAACTTAAAAACAAGTAAAAAAGCCTCAGATGAGTTTGGAGTTGTGATTTGAAGGTAGGAAGAAAGTCAATGTTGCTGATGTGTGGAGAAGAGAGGTACAGAGTTGGGGAGCAGAACGGGAGGAAAAAACTTTGTTTCCATGGTGCTGAGGCAGACAGAGGGCATGATGAGGTGGATAGAAGAGGAAGAATAGAGGGAGCAGGAAGGGGTGGTAATGTGCAGATTAGATAGGAGCAGCGATGGCGTGGATGAACTTCATTGTGTACTGTTAGAACTGAGGGGATGTGTTGAAATCAGGGGCTTCAGTAGATCTCATTATGATGTCGATATGAGAATACAATGATAGAGTACTCCAGACTCTTGACCTCGATGGGAAAGAGAAACCAAGGAGCTGTCAATAGTGAGGGAAAAGTTGACCTTGGAAAGAGGTGAATTTTGTACCAATGAGTAGAAACTCAGTTAATCATTAAATGCAGCATGGGGGTTAATCTGACCGCGGCCTCCTGAAGGCGAGTCCGTACTGCTGACAGGCCAGACCAACAGTGGGAGTGTAGACGATGGGCATGAACTGCTCGATGTCAGAGGTCAGCACACGATAAAACAGCTTCTCGTTCCTGTCCTGCAGCGTCATCAGCAGGATGTACCTGAGACCAAGCAGAACAACAATCAATGTGTTACAATCAACTATGAAGGGGCTGGAAAATTCTCTCTCTTATCTTTGTTAAAACTAAGCCCAGATTATTCAGACTGTATGTCATAAGAAAACATTTTGATTTCTTTAGTTTTAACTCATTCAGTGAGTTCTGTTGACAGGGCGGGGCACCCTCCTTAAGATAATGGTAAGGGTTGAGAACAGAGTGGGTAAAATTACTGCTGCTGGACTCCGACTCACATCTAATCCAGAACTGCCAGATGTGAGTCCAAGTCTCACAATTCAACTGTTTTAAAACCATTTTAATCCTAATCCATGTGTGAAGAACACATGGATTAGTAGAGTTCAAATATGTGAAAGCATGAACTAATTGGTGATGTGTGGAGCTCTTCATTCACTCAGGTTTGTTAAATATATAGCAGATGGTAACACTGTAGTTTCATACTTCTTTATATTACCTGTAGGGCTACATACTTGTGCCCACACTAAATAATAATTATATGATAAGAAAGACAAGCAGTGGGAACAACAGATGGGACATGCTGAGGAGGATTTAACCCAGAAAGCGGGCCGGCCTGAACTGATTGAACATCTGCAGTGTGATAATCTTTTGTTAGGAATGCCTAAGACTCACTTGTCCAGGGGGTTTGTGCGTGTTTCGTAGCTCTTCAGGACCCGCAGCACTTGTACATCCTGAGAGAGGAAGCAGGGGGGCAGCAGGCCGTGGATACCCAGTTGTAAGCGCTCCTCCAAAGTGAACGCCATGCCCTGGAGGAGACATTGTTACATAATGATGTGATTTTTGGGAGGAGTCTGCATGGAGCTAAAGGCCCCAAAACTAAACTAAGAGGCAGAAAACCCAGACAACAGTGACTCATGTGTTAGTCATCACATGGAAAGGTTGTTATGACTCACATAAATACAGAGGTCTTTTTTGTAAGGGGTGTTTCTAATTAGGACATGTTTTATATGGCTATATGCGTTAGACCGCTGCAACCAAACTTGGTTTCCATCAGGATCACTGTCTGATGTGGTTTAAATTCCTGGATTGTGTTGATAGTCAGATCTGCCCTCCATCAATCTGGGAACCAGTTATAAAATGACAGCATAAACTTAAAGAGTGGGGAGGAGAATAAAAAAAAAAAAGATTACTTGAACCGAGTGCTGTCACGGGGCTGAGCCTTTATTCTGTTAAAGAACCTCCTGGTTAGCATTACAACGTTCAGCTGCCCTGTCGTTGCACTGGCAGGCGTCCCAAACAGGTTCTGCAGGGGGAGCGTGAGCTTTAAGCTATTTATTCTGTCCAATGACGTGGGAGCCTGAACCCACTCCCCTGTCAGCTCCTCTTCTCTCTTTGTCGTCTCCTTGTTTCCCCAAAGAGGGTGAACTGGCCTCTAGCCTCAGTTTGTATTTGAATTCACCCAAATCTTGGTGAATTCTTCATACTGGCAGAATATAATGTGATATTAGATAGAAGGTTTTTACAACTGTGTTGTCTGTTGCTGTAACATGAGCTGCATTAGTTCCCATTAAAGAACATTTTGTTGAAAGATGCTAGACGTCACAACTGAATATTTTATACTGTATCACTGCAGCTGCACAACTCGAGCTTTCAATAAACGGCTAACTGAAGGAAACTGGATAATAAACCAGATCAACACAACACAGGAAGAGAAAAAAATCAACTGAAAGGAAACCTAAAAAAACAAAACAACTCAGCTCACACATGTGGATGGAAAACTTTTCAGTGTCAGCAAGTCTGTTTATATTGCAGTGACTACAATTTAAGAAAATAAGAGTGTAACAGTTAGTCTAGTTATTATATTGAGTTTGTAAAGAGACCCTAAAATCAACCTTTTAAGGTGACAAAACCTATTCAATCTTCATTTCATCTAGAAAACAATTCTTCAGAAAATCGTTGCACATCATTTGTTTGAGCATCTCAACAGAAATAATCTGAGGAGTTTCGGTCAAGGTTTGGAGTTCATAGCACAGAAACAGCACTGGTGAAAATTACTAATGATATTTTCAGTGGACTTATGTCCATACTTGTCCTATTACATTTCAATGATGAATTTAATACAACTGATTACAATATTATAGGAACAGCTCTAAGAGAGTTGTAATCATATTTATCAGTTAGATTTCAGTTTGTTCATATTAATATTTAATCTTTTTCATACACTAGATTTAGTCCTGGAGTTCATAAGGGTTCAGTGCTGAAAAACCTACAAAATGCGGATAAGAAAAAGGTGCTAGCTGCTGTTAAATTAACCTTTATCTTATCACTATAAGTGTGAGGTTACAGAGGCCGTTAAACAGTTTTATTACAATGAAGAAAAGAAGAACGTGTGCCAACTCTGACATTTGTTAATTTACTGGAACTGTTTGATACGTTTCCAGAAAGTCAGCGTGAACTGGAGCTAATTTCCAACAGTAGAAGTGCAACAGTGTCACCTTATACTGGCTTAATTAAAACCAGGAAATGTATCTGAAAACAAAACTTTTTAAACCACATTACTCCAAACACATTGTAAGGCCAAAAACGTTGAATTACTTTTTTATATCTAAGCGAGGCTCCTCTTCCTGACTGTGCTCCCATCTGAACTTTGAATAAGTGCTGACTGAGTATGTGCAGTGGAAGGAACTGAGACTGGCTGACCGATCAACAAAAAGCCATAAAATCAGCTTTAGCCACTGCAGCAGTTCTGCTGTCTTTGAGCTATTAATGTCCAAGAAATTACAAACTGTTTGCAACAAGATGTTTGGACATCTAATTTTTATGCAAACAGTTGTGGAATTTCAATTCATGTATGATGTGTTATAAGAGCATAGATAGAAAACAGGTATTTGTTCTTCAAAACTTCTAAAAGCTGAGGCTTTTGGGATGTTTTTCTTTGTTTATGTTAGTTCACATCACAGTTGCACTATACAGGACATAATGTCTGTACACAAAGATGAGTTAACACAATGAATTTAAGACCCTGCAACTTCATCATGACATTTAACCTGTTATAAACACAAATGGGCCTTCATAAGCCTTAATAAGTCATTATGTGGGGAGATTTAGAGACCTAATTGTAGTTTGATAGGAATTATTAAAAATTAAATAAAAGGCCTAGCATTCCTTGTCAATCCTTGCTGATTATGCAGGACTTTAAGGCATAGATCATTTAATGTTGAGAAATTACAAAATTTTAGACTTGAAAAAATCATTACACACACAATAGCATGTAATGTTGATGCTCAGGGTATTGGTGGGGAAGGACTCTCAGATACTACCACAATAAATTTTAGCTCAATATCTGTACAAGTTATAGACATTTTTGTGTTTCCTAAGATCTTCTTCAGCTGTGTTGTGTGAATAAAAAAAGGTAACATTTTCCTTTTTACTGTGACATTATTCCTGCTTCAGTGCGTTTCCCTCCATTAATGTTAGATTCTTCAACTTGATTCAATGTTTATAGAATAAATATTTGGGTTTGTATTGAAATCATCCGTACATATGCAGGTCTGTTTACACGCAGTAACCTGAGATTAATACAGATTACATAATGCGAGCCACCATCCTTACCCTGAGATAAATTCATGCAGTTTTGTTTGAATATATTCACATGTGCAACGTCACGTGATGAGTTCACCTTGTTCAGGTGGGGGTTCCTGGTGATGTCGTAGCCCCTCTTCCTGGTGTACACACTGGCTTTTTTGTCCGTCTCTGAGTGGCAGACCCGCACAGCCTGGAGGGCGGCCCTGTCAGCCTGCAGTCTGCCGGCGTGGAGACACGGAGAGGCGGCCAGCACCCTCATTCCCCCCGCTGCCGCCGCGCGTCGGCACAGAGACAAAGCGGCCCTTCCTGGGAGGGAGTTCATGCTGCCTGCGCAGAAACATCCCAGGTGAAAAACACAACTTATCCGGTGGTGGAAACCTGCCTTACAGCACAGAAAGAAGACACAGAACAACCTGGAGATTCCAAACAGAGTGTAAACAACCTGCTTCAAAGCGCTAGCCTCAAGTTGAGTCACTTGTAAACAGATACTGCTTTTTTAGCTACCATTAGCTGCTACTGTCTTTATAACACGGGTTTTCTTCATAGAACAACAGGCTACAGCTAACAAACACAAAGCTAACCTCCATTAGCCTCACCTGTAAAGTGCGAGAAGCTTCAGTACACCTGACTCCTATGTTCATATGAAGCACCTTTACGAGTGGCTCGACAGCTGATTCAGGAGCCAGTCAGCTTCACTTCCCCCCCGGTAGACTCAGCCCGCCTCCCCGGGCTCAGCATCCACCAATAAGAATGCAGCTTTGCGGTGTAGCCCCGCCCACTCCGCTCCAACTTCAGCAAACTGAAAACCCTTCCTATTACATATTAATATATTAGTGAAGTTCATAGGTATTCCAGTGATGCATACATCATTCTTACTGCAAAATAAATAAATAAATAAATAATCGTTGCAAGATCAATCAGTGGCTCCCTCTGCTGGAGCTTCCAATAACTTCAAGGGATACCACAGGGATTATAAAAATGCGTCATCTAAATTTTCTAAAATATGCAAAAAAAATAAATTGAATCACCACTCTTGATGTACTTTCAATTGTTTAATTTTGTAGTAAAAAAATAAAAAGAAATCAAAGACATTTCACAAAACAATTATCTTTCAAAATTCCAACCTTCTTGCACTAAGAAACAATAGTAATTTACAGAAATATAATTGTTGAAATCAGTCACAATTGGGTTTATTTTTTTAAGATCAAGTACAGGAAAAACTTGTGAATTTTTCTGTAATTTGTAGTTCTAAAACAAACACCGGCATCAGATTAATTCTGTCTTCAGACAGTGAACTTCATGAGTACCACTCAAAATTTCTTCAGAGCAAGTTGTCTTAATAAAAAACAAGAAATCACTTTTTTATTGTATCTAAAACATTTAACTAAAACTTCACATATTACAAATCTAGTTATATTCATAAGCAAAAGTCAGTGAAAATTACATTGACAGTATTTTAGTGTTGTTGATTCAGCGTGAACATTATGGACTTCAAAGATGTCTAATAATCTGCCTTCAACAGATATTTTTGTACTTTCTATTTCTATTGTCGCTGCCTTATATTTGTGAATGGCCTGTTTACCTTGTTCCCCCATGTTTGTTATGTGTCTTCTCTTGAACAAGGTGATCTTAACTGCAAGTTCCTAGTCTGTGTATTCACTGACAATGGCAATACAACTGATTCTGATTCTTATATCAGTGCTATGAACATAAACAGTTTAAATACTTCCAAAAAATAATGCAAAATGAACTCATTTTATGCTCACAAGTAAAAAGTATAAACATCTCACAGTAAATCTACATCAACAAAAAGAAAAACTTACACCAAAAGACAATCATAAACATCAACTAACTGAATAAAAACAGACATTATTGTTGTGAACAACAACGATTACAGAAAATAATTATTCTCATACAGTACATGGACAGTTTTAGATGGCAAAACAAATCTTTTCAGTTGAAAAGATTCAGTGTCTTCACTTTCACCATTGTGGAAACAACCAGAAACAAAAAGACAAAGAAATGTTTCAGATGACTACGCTGGTACTGCTATGGGAGCCTCTATCCTAAGAAGAAAAGTGACAAAAGGCAAGATTAGAGTCTAAAAAGAAGGTGTAACAATTAATACTAACAAATACCCAGATAAGAATAAACAATGATGAACAAGAAGATGAAATTGAAGAAAAATCATTGCTAAAATATAAAGGTTCAAGCATGAGAGAAGAGCAATAGACATGTTGTACCCATCTGCTGCCACTAGGTGGCAGTGTGAAATGTGTGGAAAAGTTTAAAGTTGTTCATGTCTGCTCGTTTGTACATTTACCTTTGTCTCTGCAGTTTCAAAAACATAATTATGTTTGGAGATAATGCCTGAGAAGTCATAGTTGAACTACTAAATTTCACATTAACTAATTATTTTGTTCCCAGATTGAGTCATATGAAATTTATATATTTTTTTAAAGTAGCACAATTTCAGACAGAAAATTGGAACAAGATAAACTTTCTGTCTGCCTCAGCTGCACACTCACATGAACTGACAACACACACTTTTTATTTATTGTGCAAATATAAGGAAGGAAACTACAACTAATTGTTCATTTAGTCAATCAGTTATATTCTAATCAGACAGGTTGCTAATTTTATTGCCAGCTTTTATTTAGAGGCATTATGTTTAACACTAATCATAAAGAAAATAGTATTAACTGCTTCTTTAAAACACATTCACTGCTTCCAGGATTACACTCTGAAGTCTGTTAGGATCATTTCCAAGTTGCCATTTTGAACTTTATTAAACTAAACTGCATTAGGGGAAACACCTAACAGGCTAGTAGCAGCTCTTCACGTGGAGCACAGCTCTGTGCATGGCAGCACTCTGAGCAGCGCTTCTGTTATTTAGCTGAAAATGATCCATTCCCAGAAGCAGTGTGTTAAATTAACCAGCTGCACAGCTTCGACGAGCAGCTGGTCTGATCTTATTGACCACGTGAATGTGCAACCGACGTTCATTCATTCTTCCAGCTCCGCCATTAACAAGAAGAAAAAAGTTTTTGTAAGAAAGTGTTCAAACATTGGAAGCCAGAATAACTGCGCAGATAACCAGGTTTCATTTTCAGTTGAAAATATTTATCCTTCAGATCTAAAATCTGTGAGTGACCCTAAACCTAACGGCTTTTACCTACTGCTTCTGCTGCTGGTTACGCTAAAGCTTACCTGTCCCTCGTAAATCAGAATATTTGACAGAACACCCTGGTCAGTGGTCACACCCCTGTGGGCTGTACCTTTTACGTCAGCATTGTTATAAATCTTTGTTTATCCTGCTGAAGGGGGATGCATTAAGTAGAAACATGCTGATTCTTTTTCTGTTCAAAGTAAATGACTAAAACTGATGTAAGACTGTGTCTAAAACTCAGTTACTAAGTAACAAAATTCCAACTAGCTATCATGTTATTGTTGTTTAAATGCTTAGTTATGAGCTGTGCTATGGATGGGCAAAGGGAGAAATTATAATAATTTAGCCCCAGCCACGTCTTTATTTGTTTATATTCAGTCACAAAAAGATGTTGTACAAACAAAGAGTCTCCAGTTCAGTTAAGCTGAGCTCTTTCCAGTTAAATCAAGCTTAACTGGAGAGATGGAGCCTTGTGCTGTGAGGATTATCACACTGCAGGCAAATACTATCTATTTTAGACTTTTTCATTGCAGTGTAAACAGTCCAATTACGATCTTTTCACCCAAAAGAAAATCTAATTTTTGCTAAATGAACATGTGGTACTGATTTGAATACGTATCTGGGGTCACATTTATAAAGCTTTCTTATGCACAAAACGGGTCCAGAAATTTGCATATGCCACTTTTCACGCAAAGGTTGTGATTTATAAAACCCAAAGCTGACGTGAAAATGTGCGTTCCTTCACGCCAGCTCTGACCCATGCGTACGCTTATTTTGTCTGCCGCAGATAACAAGCAGAGCAGAGAAGAGTGGTGAACTCATTTCTAGTGGCAAAACGGTTGGGTTTTTCATTTTAGTTGTTTTTTTTAACGTCCTACAGGCTCTGAGAGAAAACAAATTTGAGGCTCAGGTTTTGAAAAAATCTGTGAGATTACTCTAAATGCTTGTATACCTGCAAAATGAGGGGAAATCTGTGTAAATTACAGACAATCTGTTGATGTGAGCAGTCGTCAGCAACTGTCCTCCTCCAGACGAACGACACAGTGCATGCCTGAGTCAGCCAATCGCTTTTGGTGGCATTGATCAGCTGACTTATTTAAATACACCTCAAGATTCATGAGGTGCTTTGCACTGACTGTTTATGGTTGAGTGTGGGCGTGCAGAGGACAGAACCTGAGGCGGGACCTGAGGTGCAGATGTGATCTATAAGGGAAAATTGCTTGAAGATGTACATGTGCACGGTTTTATAAATCAGATTTTTTTTTGCGTACGCCATTTTCGCTTTCTGGCCATACGTCCACTTTTAGTATGAATTCTGTGCAATCCTTTATAAATGAGGCCCCTGATGTTTTTCAAAGCGACCTCAGTCTGATAATAATAATAATAATCATTTTAATCAGAAATTTAAATCAGATATCTAAATAGTGATTGCAAAATACACATTTTGTTTTTCTCCTTCATTTGACCTTTAAGATGATTTTTTATTAATTTAACAGAACTGTTTTTATGTTGTTTGTCTGAAATATAAAATAACCTAAATGCATTTATGACCATTTGGTTTGCAGAATCTTCTGACTGAGTTGAAATATCTCACAGCTTCAAAAGTCATGAAATTATAATATTTAGGGCTGCAGCTCTCAAAGAGTAAACATGCAAGAAAAAGTTAAAGAATGAGAAGTAAAAGTGGGAAACACAAAGACAAACTGAGAAAACATGACAGGTTTAACAAAATGCTTGTTCAGGATCTTACAGAAAGGCGGTCGTAGTTCCTGCGTATGTTATCGCGTCCTGGATCAATAGAAAAGTAGCTGGGGGGCTTCTCTGACCAATCCCTCCCTCGTCCTCCATTTCTTCTACTGCTGTCCTCCTCATCAGAGCTCCAGGAGCCTTTTCTGTGCTGAGGAGGAGAGTAGCTCCTCTCCCTCCGACTTGATCTAGTACGCAGCTCTTCAAGCAGGTCGTCTCGGCTCCGGGTTCGCGGTCTGGACCCACCTCCTCCCCTCCCACCAGAGCTTCCTCTCTCATTCCTCGAAGCCCTTGAACCCCTGTGTGGTGGTCTCCCTCGCCTGTTGTCCCAGTCCGAGTCGTCGCTGTAATCCCGTAGGATCCCCTGCGCAGAAGGGTCTATGCCTCTGTACCCTCGGCCGTCCCGGTGGAGGCCTCCCCCGGAGCGGTTGGTGCTGCTGCTGGACTGACTGGGCATCCTGGGATAATCTCTGGCTCCATCACCGCCAGCGGCCCCCCTGCGGGAGGAAAAACTGGGTACTCGCTCGATAATAGGAGGCAGAGTGATCACTCTCCTCTCCACGCCTTTCACCCCCATCTCATCCAGCGCCGACAGCATGCTGGGCGGCCCGGGGGTGTAGGGGACCACTGGAGGAGAGGACTGAACCTGTAATGAGGCCATGTTTCGACCAGCCTGAGGGGCCATCTGAGGGACCCCGACTTCCAGCCCCCTAACCTGGTTCTCCAGGTAGTCCAACACCTGGTTGTTTCTTGGAATGTAGCTGCGTAGGCTGTTTTTGTTGTAATGTTGTAGAGGAGGAGGGGCCTGCTGCTGCAGGGTCATGGGTGTCAGCTGAATGGGAGTCATGGCAAAGTTTGGTTTGACTGGATAATCGGATACAGAACCTGGAACCAACACAACAAAATACATCAAAACTGACCTGCAACGCCTAAGTGTTTTAAGAAAAGAAAATCAGTTGTTTTTTAAAATAAACTACAATAACATTTCATAAAATCAATAACAGAAGCCAAACTTTACACACCCAAGGAAAAAAAAAGTTTAACCACAGAAATAATTGTATTATTCACCTGAGTACAGTAAAGGCACACCCTGGGAGGAGGCATTAGATACACTTGTATAAATAGGTTGACCATTCATCCATGGAGTCATGACCTTCTGAGCCTCCTTAATCATCCGGTGCTGCATCACAGCTGAGATCAGAGCAGAAACCACAACTGTTCACATGGTGGAAACAGACACTGGACCAGCCTTTTTTTACTAAACAGGACAGTTTAAGAATACATATCCATGTTCCTGTAATAAAAATTCTACAAAAGCAAAACAATTATAGCTTAAAAATTGTACATTTTGTCAACCCTGAACCTGAAACAGCTAAAGGCAGAATTCAGTCTTCATTAAATTAATCTCTTACATTTAGTCTTCCTATATTGCTGGATATTTTACACTGGTTTGGAAAAAACAAGTTCCAAACCACCCAACAAACATGTATTTTCCCACTAATAATCTAGCTGTTCACATCCATCTATGATAAAGAGAATATTTAATATATTAGAATACATTTGACTGTAAAACAAGTTTTACAAACACTAACTTAAAGTATGAAAAAAGTATGTATTTCTTTTTTCAGACCAACTGGATGAGGAGGAACAAAAAGACAACACTTATATTTAACACTATTTCTTGACTATTAAATGTTATTACTGTAGTTTTGTTTGACTTTTGTAATAAGTATGTTCATAGCTGTAAAATGTCAAACATTTTTCAGTTGTTGTACTTTTGTTGATTTACTGAAGAAAACAAATAAATGTACCAATTACTTCGAAAGATTTGAAAAACGTATCGATCTAATTGTTTAAAGAAGTTACTTTGAAATAATAACATCTGCTTCAAAATAAAGATAATCAGATTACGCCTCATGATTGTGAACATTGTGATTGCTTGAATCATAGAAACAATGTTTATTGTTTTATATTTATTCTTGTGATGATTTGGTAGGCAAAAGACCCAGGGCGCAGGCAGGCTCAAAAGCATAACAAAGACTTTAACCAAAAAAGGGCTGACAAGGCAACTTAAAGCTCAAAAACGCTATACAAAAATACAGAGGCAGAACTTACAGACACAAGGCATGAGACACAATGATCTGACAAAGACAAGATGACAAGACGCTGAATATAAAGGGAAACTAATGAGGACAATGAGAAACACAAAGAGGAAACAGGTGAGCAAGGGTGAGGCTGGAGCAGGGCAGATAACACAGGGGAACAGAGAAACACTAGAAAATGAAAGCAAAAACACAGATCATGACAATTCTGGCCCACATTAAATGAATTGATGAAAGGAAAGTGTTGATGTTTTTAAAGTCAAACATTTTTTTGTTTAATCTGAAATAATTATTCACATATTTTAGTCAGACTTACTTTTTATCTGTTAATTTTATTATACTTTTAGATTATACTCATGGATGCACATACAATTTTTGGGGTGGTTCTCAGGGGTGAACCTAGGGTTGTTACTTGATGCTCATATTTCCTTAACTCCTTTAACACATTTATTTTGAGGGCATCTTAACGTCCCCCTGTTCTGTTTTATGACACCTTCTATCAGCTGGCAACGTCTCAGGATGTCATGCTAAATCAGTCCACCGAGTTTTTATTTTATTTTTATACTCTGCATACATTTTGTAAAATACCCAAGTGGCCGAGGTGCTGACCCATGGGCGTATGTCATATAAACATGTCAAACTGAACATTTCACGATTAAATGTCCTTTTGACTACACATGCCCCTCAGATGGATGACTCCTGTAGTTTGGCCTTCTGGATCTTTGGCCTTGGTTAATCCAGCTTTTCACACTCTCCAGTCCAAGCAGCAAATATCTGTCTTCTGCACAGAACAAATAACTTAAAACTACAAATGTTTTACTTGTTAGACTGGTTTATTTTTTAAGACTATTTTATTCATAAAGATTATATTATTTCGATGGTTTCAGCTCAAATAAATATTTAACATTATTTATTCTTCATATTTAATCATTTATTGAATTACATTAAATCCCAGCTGTGTCACCGTATGGTTCTAAATATAAACAAGCCTAGCACATCAAGAACCTTTTTGTTTCTATAAAACTGTGAAGAATGAAATTTGTGGATCTTTATGATGAATTACAAGAGCTCACCTGAAGATGTCAAGTTTGTTTTGGTTTTTTTTTTTTTGGATGGGAGTAAGGTTAAATGGAGACTCATCTTTGCTTTAATATGGGGCAAAAGAATGTTCTGTTAGAATTAATGTGGTTTTATAAGAAGAACTCAAACAGTGAATCTTGCAGAAAGACTCACAGCCTGTGCACACTGCAGCGTCGTCTGATTTGTTGAAAGCTGTGTCTGTTTAATCCTGATGCAGCAGGGTCCCGCCTCCCTCCTCAAACCACTAATCTTACCAGTGCGGCTGGATTTTATTTTATTTTTAAGAAATCAGGTCGCATTTGCAACCAAACAGGTCACACTCTAGAGCAGGGATCATCAATTCTGGTCCTCGAGGTCCACAGTCCTGCATGTTTTACTTTTTTCCCTTCTCTAACACACCTGATTCAGTCAGTGAATTACCTCTTCCAAGTTCTGCAGAAGTCTGATAATCATCTATTTATTCAAATCAGGTGTGTTGGAGCAGAGAAACAAGTAAAACGTGCAGGGCTCCGGACCTCGAGGACAGTAAATGGTTATCCCTACTCTAGAGCCCTGCTAGCTGTTGTTTTCACAATCTCAGGTACAATTTTACCTGCACACCTCTGATTATACTTTCCAAAAAGTTACTAATTTTCTCACCTTTGGGTCTTAGTTAGTTTTTTGTTTGTTTATTTTTATCTTTCTGTAAAACACTTTGTGTTACACTTTACTGTACAAAGTACTGCTTTATAAATAAAGTTAAAATTCCTTTTCCACCTCAGAATATATAAATTTTTCAGCCTTGTGGGAACTGGACGTAAACATTTCCTGTACCTTTCTCTGGACAGCAGCAGGTCTGAGGACAACACGGGCAGCGGATGTAGCAGCAGCACTTCTGCGGGCAGCACTGACAGCAACATATGCAAAACATCATGACGAGGAGGAGAAAACCGATGATGATCAACAGGACGGTCAGCCAGTCTGCAGCAGGAAAACACCACAACATGTTTCAACCTCACAATCTGTTTCCAGCATGGCGGGAAACTTTAACAGGACAAAACTTACGAAACACAATGAGTCGGATTTCACGATCCGAGTCGCCCGTCGTGTCCCCGGCAGCATCGATGCTGCAGTAATACATGCCGTTGTCCCACCACATCACCTCATTTATGACTAAGTCAGCCTCTGTTGACAGAAAACAACTCATCAGCAGATATGTTTCCATCTTTGTAACTCCAGTTAGTCTGTTGGGCTCAAGCTTACTGTTCTGGATGGTAATTTTGCGATTTCTATACTCTGCACCCAGCATGGGCTCGTTGATGCCCCTCTTCTGGATGACCGTGCGAACCGTGCGCTGGCGGTCCGGGCAGTCGTTGGTAGGATCCTGACCCAGCTGCAGGGCTGCCTGATAGGCTTCAGAAACAGAAAAATAAACAACAACAAAAAAAAAGATTTTAGTTGTGTCAGTACTGTTCAGAGATCTTTAAAAATAACGAAGTAAAAGTAAAATTACATGAACAGAAAATGACTTTAGTAAAAATAAATTTCACTGATGAGAAAACTACTCAAGTAAAAGTCATAAAACTGTTCACAAAAATTAGGAAAGTAAAAGTAAATACTTTTACACACTCTCTAAGAACTAAACAGTTCAATTTACTGAACCAAACTGGTTCCACTATGCCAGGTTGAGTAAATTGGGCAATATATGTATTTTCTTTGCTCAATTTACTCAACTAGGCTTAGTAGAGGCAGTAGACATAACTTTGTTGAGTAAATTCAACTCTTCAATTTTTAAAGTGCATAAACATCATCTTTCATGATGAGTTCAAACATGTTTTATTTTGTAACGAGTAACTAGGTGTTACGTTTTAATGTAATGAGGTAAAAGTATCATTTTTAAATGTAATGAAATAAAAGTAAAAGTAGTTATTTAAAAAATAATTGGTAAAATTACAAATCTTCAAAAAAACTACTTAAGTACTGTAGCAAAGTAAATGTATTTAATTACTATAAACCTCTGGTACTGCTTTATATAGTTGCTGCTTATAAATTAAAACTAACAAGTCAGCAGAGAATTAAATGTATACAAAATAAGTATCAAACAATAAATGCACATGATGTTTTAAAATAGTAGGTTTATTATATTTTTCCTAATTTACTGCAATATTCCACTAGTCTTGTATGATCAGCACATTGATGTTTAGAGACAGACAGACTCTACCTGGACAGTCCAGGTTTAATTACTAAAGAGAGCTTACTGAAACCAGCAGAGTTATTATTAACACAGTCACTCCCTGTGTTTGCTTTTATAAACAACATGAAAACTGAGTCTCTCCAACACGAATAATAACAGGAAATATAAATCAGTGCAGCCATGTTTAATCTGAACTATTTAACTGGTGATTCAACTGAAGCTCCTCCCCTGAAACCAACGCTGGTTAGACACTTAAAACTGTTTTGTTTTGCCCTCTCCTCCTTCACCTGCGGAGTAGTACTCTAGAATCGGGTCTTTGCAGAAGGACTTGAACCTCCAGGTGACAAGAACATCCAGAGCGTTGGCTGAAGTCGAGTAGTCGCAGCGTATGATCACCGAGGCGAACAGCATCGTTCTCCTTTCCGTCTCGGGGACGACCACCTGAATGGACAGCAGCTCTGTAGGACAGTGAGACGAGGTGGAAGACAAAATGAGATTATTATTGTTACAGTTATTACAGTTATCACAATGTGTGAATGAATGTTTGACTGACAAGAATCTGACTCGACTGGTTAATAGTTTATATGTTTCATTATAATAATAACAGCAATTAGTCACAACCTGCTATTGTATTTACAAAAACAGACAGAAGACAGAAAGTTACTGCTAAAAGACTCAGCTGCTTCATGAGGCTTCAAATAAAAAGGTTGAACTAAACAATTAGTGTCATAGTTTATTTTTTTTTATCATCCAAAAGGCGAATGATAAAGATTTTTGTGGACAAAACAAAAATGGCAAAATAAAAAAACACACCTTGAGCTAAATTTCATGTTTGTTTGTTTTTTGTTATTGCTTTTTTATTATTACAAATGGATTGATACATTTTTGGTCTTTTTTATGACAACATGATAGTAATGTACAAAGCAAGCTTCAAAACTACCACATCAAGTCCTGTTCATCACCTTCACCACACTTTCATGTTGTATATTCTTTTATGTTCATCAGTCTACAGCAGTTCTGTCATATGGTAATCCTCCTGCTGTCCTCACCTCAAAATGACTCACAGAACCTCTAATTTCCAACTGACCCAAGGCCAGCAGGAGGATTAGGCCGTTTAAATCTAGCTAATCTTTTTTTTTTTTTTGGACTGGTCTAATTTTTTTTTCTTCTTTTATTGAATCAAATCAACTTTTTGACTTTGAAATAAACTGAACATCAGCTTCATCATCATTCATTTTACATCAGTACAATAGAGTAACTTTGACCAAGAAAAAAAGCAGCTCAAGGGTTTTTACAGATTTATTTCTTATTTGAGTTATTATGATTGTAAAACATCCTTAATAAGCTGTAGAGCAAAAATAACTTTTGTATTTGGTGAAATTGCAGCTGGTGTTTTTAGGAATTACCTAAATAATTAAGATGAGACAAGATGATGCAGAAAAATATTCTATATTTCTGCACAGAACTGTACATAACATACAGCAGAAACAAAATCCTACTCAGAGAAACAACAGCTTGTGCAGAAAGAAGTGGACATTTTTGGAATATTTACCACAAATATTTAGACCACAAGTCACTTTTTTTGTTGTTGTTGTTTTGCTGTGAAACCGTGCTGCCTCAATAGATATTTCAATGGATTGGCACCAAAACTAAAAGCCAGAACATAATTTCTGGAAAACACGTTTGTTTTTATGGGGTTCTACTAATCTTAAATATCTAGGGTGAAATTTAAAATGCACACCAAGCAAAACAAAAGGATAAAACTGTTTGGTCAAGGCGGGAAAATAGGGGTCCACCAACTTGGGTGGCCATGACCCCACCATGAGCCCACCAGGGAACCCCCACACCCTGATTGGCACTCCTGATGAAAGTCTGGGGTATGTTGAACCTCAGGTTTGTAAAAAACAAACACGGGAGTGTTCAGGATAAAGAATAAGGACTAAAACTGTGATGTAAATAAAGTTTATTCCAGGTAAAGGTTGAAAGATATCCAGGGCATTTTGTTTCACTTTATTCTGACAATAAAATTACAGCAGCTTTTTAACTATGTGACCTTGAAACTATTGTTGAAATTGCTCATTAAAACCAGTTAAAACAGGGTTATAATTTTAGTTTTTGTAATTATTATGAAACAGAAAAAGTCCTTTTTAATCACCTGTTTAACTGGGCGGAGTAACTTTTTGTTTTTGATGGAAACCAGCAGTATGGTCTGTAAACAGACACTGTTTACTCTGTTTATCATTAACTTCATGTCTCTACAGTTAGTTTCGACAGAGCTGCTTTTTCCTCTCCTCTTGTTTTTAACGCTTTAAAAACCAGAAGAGCTAAAACCTGCTTTGCAAACACAAAAATATGTTTATTGTTAAAATGTCACCGACCTGTAGACAAGAGCAGCAGCAGAAACACCACCAGGATCAAATTTCTCATCTCGGTGCTCTTCTGTCTCCCTCCGCGGAACAAGCTTCCCTCTCACCTGTGAGCGACTTCCAATTGTATAATAATCCAAACTGTCGGCAGTAAAGCGTCATGTAGGTGATAATTATATATAAAAAGAGCTAAAACGACATATTATCGCCTTGTGTTTGTTTGTTCTTTAGCAACACAGTTCCTTTAGGACCGAACTTTCCCCTGAGAAAGGCGGAGGAAGACCCTTCCCCTCCCCCACCCAGCTTTAGGTGACATCATTAGCCCCGCCCCCCGCGACAGGTGCATCCTTCCTCCACTTTTACTTTATAATCTGTTAATTACCTAAAACTAAATTAATATTTTGCTCATATTTACTTAAATCATTAATTTTTGATCAAAATAAAACTCATTTATTTAAAAAGGATGTTTTGATATATATTGATACGGAATTTAAAAAGAAAGATGTCAATGTCAATTTATTTATATAGCACATAAAAACAACAAAAGTTGACCAAAGTGCTTCACAATTCAGCCACATGAATAAAAACAACAAAGCAACACAGAAATGTAAACAATAAGATCAATTTAAAATAGAGAAAGAAAAACATTAAAATCTCAAACTCTACCAGAATGAAAGGCCAGGGAGTAAAAATAAGTTTTAAGCAGATATTTAAAAGTCTCAACAGTCTCTGCACAATGAATGCTAAAAGGTAAACCATTCCAAAGGTTTGGGGCAGAAACTGCAAAGGCTTGATCATCTCTAAACTTTAGTCTGGATCTTGGAACTTGGAAGAGAAACTGGTTGGATGATGGAAGTGCTCTGACTGAAGTGTGGATGTTAATGAGATCGCACAGGTAGGATGGGGTTACTAGTGGTATAACAAAATGGCTCAGGGGGAACACAAGTCTAAAATGGTTGGGAGCCAGTCTTATTGTACTGTTCACTCCCAGAATGCAACATGTTTAACAAGTGTTTGCTCCTTTGTGTGAGGATGTTTGGAGGACACGGACCCTAAAACAAGCCCGTCTGAGCTGAACATGAGTGCTGCTCTCTGCTCGATGAAGAGCACTTAAAAACCCTGAGAAACTAAGACGTGTTTTTGTGTCCACTAACCAGGGTAGTCCCGCAATTCTTCTTTATCTGAGTCAAGAACGTGCAGATCCTTTCAGTTTGTGCACTAAATATTAACACTGTAATGTTTAATGTCTTATTTAAAATAAATCTTTTTTTTCTTTTACTTTCAACATTCAGTCTTACTTTACTACTAAATTAATATAGGGAGACATAAAAATCAGCTAAAAAATAAGATAGATATGAACGTGTTTTTAATTAAGTGGTACAATTCTGTGTTTAAACAGCTTTTGAGGATTTGATAAAATTATAGTAAAATTATTTCAGTAAGAGGATGTTTTATTCACCATGATCAGGCATTTTTTTAAAAAGCCAAAAAGTCATCAAGATCAGTAATGAAATAAAACTTAGTGTATCAACATTCACATATTAATGCAGAGACTTTCAGAGAAATTTATTTTATTAAAAAATATCTAAGCAGTTCAACAATCTGCAACAAGGTGCAGTCCTTACAGTCACAAAATGAAATATTTATGTATATATATAAAAAACTGTAAACCTGAGTTGCAAAGGATTGATTAAAACTGTAGGTTGCTAACTGTTGCACCAAACTATTTCGAAATTGGCAAATATTAATAATAGTAAAAAAAAAAAAAACATCTTGGCACTGATGTAAGACAAGTTTAACAAAACAAGACAAAACACATCATCTGTAAGATATGCACGAATCCAGAAGTATAACTTATAGACAAACCAGAGCAGACCGTGCACGTTATTTCTCAGTGAGGTTATTTCAGTGAGGCGAGCCGGGCTTCGTGCAACGGACGGTGGATCTGTTAGCATCTTGTGTGCAGCTGCAGCGCCGTGCGAGTCGAGGCTCGAAGGCCTCGTCACACAATGAGAGAATCCCTGCTCAGCGTGGTGCTCTGTTAGAGAAATACACCGAGAGGCCACATGTTAGAGACGGTCGTGCTGAGAGTGAAGAAGATACTGCAGTTTGTTGATGCAGCAGCCATGTTGGCGACTGAAAGAGTGATTCAAAAAGAAAAGGGGTTTTAGGGTTTTAGTAAAGCTGTGAAACTTTTATAAGACTGTGGAAGCTGGAAAGGGAAGTCATTAGGCATTTACAAAACAAGGTTACATTCATAAAAAAGTTCTGTTACACAGGAAAAGCACATAAATAATATAATGTCAAGACTAAATTGGTTCAGTGTTAGGACCATCAGGTCATGAGACAAAAACAGTATTTAAAAAAAGTTTATTTCTATTTTTCCCATTGTCAACAAATTTCACATAATGATCAATTCTACTCCTAACATTCAGTCATTCATTTATCCTTTCATGTATTGAAGAAGCACAGCTCTTTTCTCTAAATTTTTCTTTTTATTCTGCAGTACTTATTCTGTCCACTAGATAGCAAAAAAACAAACCGTTACCATGAACTGTTCAGAGTCCACATCAACTGGGCCAAGGACCCGTACAGGTTTATGGATCTTTATTATAAAGCCATGCAGAAATAATGACATTATTTCCAAAAACAAATAAACTAAATGAATAATTTAGAAGTACTGGTCTGTAGAACATTTTCATTTGGAAACGACCACTTCCATACATGTCAAGTTGTACGGATTGTTCGTAAATTACACTAATTTTCCACGTAACATTTTTTGCAAGTATACACACGTATTGGCCAATCGTACGGATTTTTCAAAAACTTTGCTTCAGATTTATTTAGGTCTCAGAACAGACTGCAAGGAAATAAGTTTGCCACCAACTCATCCTCATCCTCCCCTCCCTTGCTGCAGACGCTGTTATCTCTGCCCACACGTTCATGTCTGATGAGGTTGACATGTAAACACTTCTTCAATCAGTTTTTTTTTCACATATTAGCATACCTAAAAAAAAGACTGAAAACCTAACGTTGATAAAGAACTTATTTTTCCTTTTCTAAGTTTTTGTATTTCATGTAAAAAGAAAAAAAAGGTTGTGTACCTCTGCTTTAAAAGATCTGTTGAAATGATCTGTTTGCATCCACCGTGTAAATTTAATTTTACCCCTCTTCAACACAACTGCCCCTGATAATCCCACAGGATAGGGTTAGGATACGTTTTACTTGGTTTTATTAGTCGTTATTGTTGTTTTGTATCTAAGTATGGTCATTTTGTATCTCTTTGTGGTGCCATTTAACACCACTTACAACTTCTTTACTTTTATCTCTTCTATGACTTACCACACTGTAATCACACATTTTGACAACAAACAGCACTTGTTAGTGACTCATACAGATTTTTTTGTTGACAATAAGAAAAACATCAGACGTCATCAGACTCTTCCTGTAGTTAATTTCAGGATGTAGAGGCTGTTTCCCAGCACAGCCGAGCAGGAAGTCCTTGTCCCTGCTACAAGTAACTCACCAGGTTTCGGCTCCTGTCCCGCTCCTCTCTGTCCCCTTGTAGCGTCTGGATCGCTCCCTGGGGGGGACGGGTGTAAGAGAAAGGCCGCATAGGCGACTCAGTGGTCCTGGTTCTTTCTGATCTGGGAGGATCTGCGGTGCGGTACCGGTTTGTGGCCAGCTCAGTCCTGCGGTGTCGCTCTGCTTCCTGCTCAGAGTACGGAGGCAAAGGGTCGTCCTCCTCCGGTCGGTTGCAAGGCGACCGGCTGTAGTAACTATCACTGCCTTTTCCTCTGGAGCTGCCCTTAGAAGGAGTGTCACTGTCCTCGTCTGGTCTCCCCGCCCCCCTGTCCCCTCCTCGCCCTCTCATCTTTCTCTCCAACACACTGGTGAGGAAGCCGTCATCGTAACTTTTGCTCAGGGCATTACGAGAAGGCCGGTCACTGTCCCACGTGTCCCTCCTCTTTTGCAGAGGCGAGGGGCTGCGGCGGTCCCAGCCGTTCTCTTTATCCCGGTAAAAGCGCCTGGGCGGGCTGTAGTCCCGCTCATAGGACCGGTCCGGGGGCTCGGGTCGGCGAGCGCGAGAGCTGTAAGACTGGGCGAACTCCTCCAGCTCGTCCAGGGAGCCGGTGCGCCCTCTTCTGCTCAACGTCTTCCTCTGCAGGTGTTCTGAGCGGGGATTCCACCTGAAACACGTCAAAATCAGCCCGTTACAATTTCAACTCCAAGAAAAACGACCATTTCAGCAAATTCAGCCAAACAAATAACCTGCGTTCCAGTTCGTCGTCGGAGTAATTGCCTTTGTCTTGTCTGGCCCTTCGACTCTCAGAGCGTGGGCCGACTCTCAGGGTGTTCTGGTCTGCAATAGGTGGGAGTGCCTTCATCTGGACTGCCTGATAGTTGTTCCTGAAGTCTGTGATTCCTCCATCGTGAAGTGAGCTCAGCTCTGACAAACTGCTGGCTGTGGAGACAAACATTGCAACTGCAGTGACATTTATGATTTATGATGCAAAATGAAGTGGGAAATACCAGCAGAGTGAAGCTCTGCAGCGTTTTACAGAGGAGGAATGAGAGGAATGCTGGGAGTAATCTAAGAAGGTTTGGAAAAATTCATTATGAAACATCTTGGTTACAGACAACTGCACAAAGAAAGTCTCATTTTTTCCAGAATAACTGCACATTAAAAACAACAACAAGGATTGTAATAAGAATAATTATGCTCTTACTACAAAAAGTTGATTATTTTCAGATGTATGCTTTTAGGTTTTTTAATGTATTCACAAAGCAGAAAAGTGACATTCTACTGTTGTTATCAGTTAGATATGAGATACACAGTAGGATTAAATGAACTATAGTAAATTATTTTAACTAATTATGCATTAAATAAAGACACACACATACACACAAACACACACACACAAGCTCAGATCTCAGAAGCTGCTCTACACTGGACAGGCTTACATTTGAGTGCAGCCATCTTGCCGGATGGAAACTGAGCCATCTCCTTCTCTATGTAGTACAGAACCTTCATTAAGTTCTGGTCTGGGCTCGTGGTCAGTCGGTAACCACTGCGCACTGCAGACATGGACACACACCCATACACACACATGCACACACACACACAAAGACATGCAATGATTTACACAGATGCAGCTTAGGCAGACTTTGTGAGTTAATTCACAAACAGATGCAACATTTTTGTTTTTAGACGTAAAATCGAGGTCAGTCAGTTTTGAGTAAAAACACATTAATAGGAGTAAAAGTGTTTCCCTGAGGGGTTACTGAAATCAACAAAATATGAATTTTAAGTTACTAATATGTGAGACTTCTGACACACCTCCTGCCAGATTATTTTCAGTCGAGGTGAGCGTAGAGATCTTTGGGTCCAGATGGGATGAAGGAGCAAGAGGGACCACAGTCGGTACAGCAGGAATGTAGTATGGATAGACGGGAACCTGAGCAGCCTGCCGACTCTTGGCCATCTTCCCTGCCTCATAAACTGCACAAATTGTAAAAATGCCCTCATGCAGACTGATTGTTTAAAGAAAATGTAAAAAAAAAAAATGCACATGAATGTTTCTGTTCCTCACGATGTCGTGGGCAGCAGCATGTGTCCGGACAGCAGCAGCAGCGGACGTAGCAGCAGCACGAGTGAGGACAACACTGGCACCAGCAGATCCCCAACAGCAGCAGGAACAGAACGCTGCCCAGGACTACGGATCCCACAAACGCCCATTCTGATTTACAAAAACAGATAAATACACAGGTAAATACACAACTACAGCTCACCTCTCAAGAGAAGAAATACAACTTCAAAACAATTTTATTTTTTTTACACAGTACGCAGGAAATTTCACTGTGATATCCTGGACGAGCCCCCAAAACATAAAGGTTTTTACACATATTTTTATACATCCTAAACTGTTACAAATATAATAAAATGGCCATGCTAACAGTTGTTCAAGAACACTCACCAACTTGTTTGAGATTTGACCTTACACATTAACAGTTATATTTAGGCTTTAAGGTTTTTTATTGTTTCCTGTATGTTTTTCCAACCAACACAAAATTTAGCAATTTTAATAGTTTCACCTTTTTTGTACTAATGTCTTTGTGCTCCAAATGGGCAGTTTTGATCACAGCTTACAGAAATATCAAGCAAAATAGCACCAAGGTTGTTATCAGCTGCTGTATTTAAGATAAAGCTGGTGACTGTAACCAGTGATGTAGCCAAGCATTTAAACAGAGGATCTCCGGGGAAATTTCAGTGACTCTTATCTATGATCACATCTTTAGAGCATCCAAGCACTAACAACACATTTCCTCAGGGTGGGTCAGGAAGCTAAATCCACACACACAAAATACAATCTAACCTACCATATAGCTCTAAATAATTTAAATCAATAGTGGTGAGAATAGTAAGAAGTGTTAAGAGAAGGTTTATTTCAAAGACAAAAGATTGTTTTTGATTGGTCAGTGAGAAGTAAAACAACCAGGAGGGTTTAGATAAGCAGGAAAATGCAGGGCAGTGAGAAGAAGACAGCTGATTGGCCATACCTGGCATAATCTGCAGCTCAAACTCAGGCAGAAGGTCGTCCTGCTCACCTGTCCTGCCTGCAGAGAGAGGGAGAGCACAGGTGAAGGCTGACAGAGGAAGCAGGAAGCAAAGCCAAAAGATCAGGCAAATGAGCAAATCTGGTAGTAGAGGGGATGATTGATGGTCATGCATTATTCGAGGGATTAAAGGAACTATGTTTTTACTACATCACCCTAAACCGTGAGCCAACACGAAGCAAAAAAGCATCAAAAGGATAGACAGATTGTGGCGTTTTACTGCAACAAATGCAAATTAAAAGCTGAAATAAACCTGCTGTAATTCTGTTAATTAAATTGGGTGCCAACAGAAAGATAAAGCTGTGAAAAATCACTGAATTCTGCCAACAAAGTGATACACAATCAGGATTTTATCTAATTTAAAATTAGATATATAATTATGAGGCCATTTTTACAATTATTGACTAGTTTTGTGTTTCATCCTTTACATGCTTCTTGACCTGTAAATACATTTAAACAGTGAATGACCCTGTTTTCAGCAAG
>JARVGW010000136.1:17454554-17466669 GCA_031762495.1 Anablepsoides rubrolineatus
AGCAGCGGCTGCTTTGGATGCGCCGCTAGCACGGAAAACGCTCTGCCGCATCCTGCCGCTACCTTGCGCGCTGCTCTAGACGGACAAAACGCGCCGCGCCATGGTTTGCTGCTCCGTGATGCGCATCCACATAGACTTTGCATGTAAACTGGCTGCTTTCGCTGCTCAAAACGCGTTTGGTCTGGCCGCGGCTTAACAGTGATGTCTGTGGGAGGAAACTGAAGTACACGGAGAAAACCCACACATGCACAGGGAGAACATGCAAACTAGGGGTCCACCAATAAATCGGTGGGAGATCAGAGATTGGTCGATACTTAGATAAGATCAGTGGAAAAGATCAGCTTCTCATCTACCCCCACAAAAGTCTGAAAATCAGCCACTGTCCCCCTTGGCTCTGCTGTGAGCACTACTTAACGTCCAGTTAAAACCGGTTTGTATTGTTTAAAGGGTATTGTTCAAGGTTTGTCAATAAAATAAGATTGGGACATTGAAAGTGTATTGTGACCTTATAACACTTGACGTGGTCAGTTATTTAAACAATCTGTATCGACAGGTCAAACTTTTTAAAGTTCAGTGATCAGACAGAAATCCATGCAACCCAAATGCAAACTCAACCCAGAAAGATCTCATGCTGGGATTCAGTCTGACAACCTTCTTGCTGGGAGGCAGCAGCTCTCCCAACTGAGCCACCCAGTGATTGAATTACCTCTTCAAATTCTGTAGAAGACTGTTAATCACTCATTCATGCAAATCAGGTGTTGAAGCTGAGAAACCTCTAAAACATGCAGGATAGCAGCTTTGAGGAACTATCCCTTTAAGCTCACTAGTATCTCTTAGCTTGCTTTAAGTTCTTAATAATCTGACCTACAGCCTTGTGAAAACTACACAATGTTCAGTTTAAAATCTTTCCTATTAGCTGAACGCTTACAGTCTTTGTTAGTTATAGTCATAACACTACTGATTACATTTGAAACTTTGCTACAGCAAACAAAGCAGAGGAAGAGTTTAGCATGTTTTCAAGCCAAGGATTTTCAGCTGCAGGGTAGAAAAGCTAAAGCACTTCAAACACAGACAGTTTCGTTTAAGGCCCTCTTTTCTCTCTGCGAGCTACTTATAGTCAGCTTAGTGCAGCGGAGACGACATGAATGAATGAGCAACGGGTCAGACAAAGTTAGGAGGAGAAAGCCGTTTGGAGAACAATATCAGAGCACATTAGAAAGAGGATTTAGTCCTGTCCTGACCTTTTGTATCTCTTGTCTTTTCTAATAAACCATCTCTAATTTTCTCCTTTACAGTAGATGCTGATCCTCTGACCTTTAACAGTAAAATATTAGCTGCTTGATGTGGCTTTAGAGGCCCTGTATAATCATTAACTAGCACTCCCTGAGGTGAGCACACACTGCAACACACACAAGCTCGCTCTGTTGTCCAGCCGGAGATACGATCCCACACAGTCCTTCAGTCACTGAACAGGCTCCAGGTTTTCCAGTCAAAGTGCACATCGTTCCTCTGAACTACCTAAACAAAAGAGTCTGTCACGGAGGATCAGGGCTGCTGTAAGGAGGCAAACACTGTTTTGGCTGTTTCTGTGGTTACTGCTGTACAGACCTGTAGGAATGCAGCTCAGTGGAGATAACTTTTCAGACTAGCTTCAAATAAAACCCCTGCAAATGCACACAATTAAAAAAATAACTTTATGTCAGCCATACCAAGCACTAGTAACTCGATTTTGTCCTCGTTGGTCCCCTCCACGTCGTCAGCAATAATAACCTTACAGAAATACACGCCACTGTCGCCCCACTGCAGCTCCCCGATACGCAGGTCAGCTTCTGCCAAAAGATAACAAACAGGATTATAGTTGTGTACGGTTTCTATCAGGAGCATCTAACGCAGGTGCTGCATCTATTACTCCCCACTCAGGAAGGCTTTGAATAAAGCACATGTTTTTGGATGATAAGACCTGAGTTATTTCAGGGTTTACATGTGAACAGACGTGAGTCAGTCGCACATTGTTGAAACCACAAAAGGCTTATTTAGAGAAAACACGGTCAGCGCTGATTCATGTCGAGTGGTCAAACAGCTGCAGCACCTCCTAAATTTAAATGTTTGTTTTTGTGTTTTTCAGAGGAAAGATTGATGACGTTACTGTTCTCGATGGAAATGTCTCGGCCTTTGTACTGCGCTCCCAGCGTCACCGAGGTTCCCTGCGTGGAAGCCACGGGCCGGATGGTGCGGCTGCTGTCAGAGCAGTCCAGGTGGGCCGTGGCCCCCAGCTCCGAGGTCTTGACGCCCAGCTTCTCCGGCAGGGTGAAGGCGTCGCGCGTGCGGTCCCGGCAGTACGACTTGTACCACCACTGCACCATCGGGGTTTGCCTGGAGTGTGTCTGGTACTCGCAGGGGAGGACCACCGACTGGAAGAGGATCCTGATCCGCTGCTTCTCACGCACTATGACATGCACGCCATCACACACACACACTAACACACACACAGTCAAACAGAGAGCAAGAATATTTATATTTGATTGTTTTTATTGTAACTTAATAAAGACACCAATTAATGGTTTTCGGTCACAAGAGATCAAAATAACTTAAGTTAGTGTTTGCCCTGAAAAAAACAACTAATCACATAATATGTATTAAAGAAAACAACACATCCTCTGTAAGTTCACTCTTCAATAATAACCCCACATTAGAAGATGGAGGGAAAACTGTAATAAGGCAGATTCCACACAAAGTCCCAACTGCATGATCCTAATGCAAAACCTTCTTCATATGATGCAGCAGTGATAGATCAATTATAAACCTACCTATGAAAGTATACAATCAAATCATCCATCCATTATCTATACCTGCTCCTTTCCTGGGTCACTGATGCACATATCCAGCAGTCACAGTGTGAGGGGCGGGGTACACCCTGGACAGGTCGCTAGTCCATCACAGGAGACAAACGAGACAGACAACCATTCACTCTCTCACTAACACCTATAGAGTTATCAATTAACCTAACAGTCATGCTTTTGGTCTGTGGGAGAAAGCTGGAGTACCCAGAGAGAACATGCAAAACCCTACCCAAAAAGGTCCCCAGGCTGGGATTTGAACCAGCAACCTTCTTGCTGAGAAGCATCAGCTCTACCAACCCAGCCACCGTGCCACCCTACACAAATCAAATCATCAAATCATCACAGCTCAAAACTGCAGAGTGTTGCAGCTGTTAAGAGTAGTAAAATATAAGATTGTATCTAAAATTCAGTTAATCAACCACAAAATATCCAACAGTATCATGAACACCAGTTATGAAAATCACATCATTTACTGCCATGTTGATACATTTTTACTGTCTTGTAATTTTTGTCTTTTTTTATTTGTGAACGATGCTACATAATTACTACAGGGAGTGATTGAGTGAGTGGGACAGGCCAACTTACAGCAACCTTTAATCAACAACCTGTTAAACCACATTATTATTATTTTGTTTTGTTTTGACGTTGACTTCAACAAAACACCTGTACAGTTTCATAAATGTGTCCCACGTGACTCTAATGTGACTAATTCTGATCAGGCAGACTGATAAACACCTGTCATGACTCAAAAATGTCTTTGCCCTCACACACCCCACAATAATAGCCACCTGTACACACAAACGTAAGTTTGTATTTTTATCCTTATTAGGACCGTTCTTTCATTCATTTCAATTATTTTCTACAGCCTAACCCTGACCACCAACCCTAAGGCTAACCTCACAGGTACCTGACCCTAAAACTAACCTAAACTCAATTCACACCATAGTTCTAAACCTAACCTGAAACCCAAAAATGGAGTTCCACCATATTACCTAAATAGGTAACAAAAACAAGTACACACACACACACACACACACACACACACACACACACACACACACACACACTTTTTAAAATATAGATCTAGAGCTCACCGTTTAAGTGTTTTTGTTTTTAAACCACTGCCTACAAATTGCTTTTGAAGTATTTTGTAGCATTTGAAGTATGCTTTCATTCGTCTACCATCTTACAAAGATGAGTTTTTTTTTATCAAACCAGACACTGCTGGTAGACAAAAGTGCTTAAAAAAGGAGGTTAACACAAATTGCATCTTTATTACAGAAAGAACAGCTGTGAGTCATTTTTATCTGTGCTGATGATTCAGGATGAGAAACTATGATTTGCATAATTTTGAAACAAGAGCAAAGGCAGGAACTGAGATTAGGTGTGTGTGTGTGGGGGGAAGGGGGGGGGGGACTCCTCTGCTGCTCAGTACCAGGGGTCAGGAGGTTAAATTCCTGTGTGTGTAGGGGGGCTGGGGGAGTGTCATCCTTCAGGGAGGAGAAGCAGTGGTCCTGTGGATCATTTCTGCTGGTCTTATTAGCTCTAGGTGGGGCAGGAACTTGGTCTAAACATTTTCCCGAAGACAGGAAACAAAAACAAAAAGCAAATCCAGCAGTCTGCTTCTCCTCTGAGTTCAACACACTGATTGAAAACAGATCCTTCTTTAATTTCTACATGAGTCTTTTCCTAGGTCACATTTAGTTTTTGTTTTAATGATTAACTTACAAAAAACTCATAGATTTTCTTTTTATTTCTTTAAAAATCAACTCCTGCTTTTCTTGACTTTCCAACAAGGACATATCATTTTTGTTTTAAGAGATCAAATTAATTCAAGATATTTGTTGTTTTACAAATCATAAAATATCCATCTAGAAATGCAAAACTCTCCTCAGAGGCTTTAGATTATTTCTCTTTCTAAAAACGCAATGTTTTCCAAGCTTAAAGGTCCAACAGGTTGAGCATCATCAGATGTGATCTTCCCATGACCCACTTTATTTTACACCTTTAAAACAAAGCACAAAGACTGAGCAGGGCCCTAAATGCCTTCTATAGAAAAGTTGTGGTCTTTCCTTTTGTTTCTTATTTTATGGAGCAGTCCATTGTTAGAGGCCCCCCTCCTCCTGTCCCAGTTGAGGAGCTGAGAGGGGGGAGGAGGAGGAGGTCACAGACTCCCCAACCAATCAGAGCCTTCAGCCTCATTCAGCTGGAAGAGAACAGACCAATAATCCATCAGAGATTTAAAACCAACCGTTGCTCCATCAGCTCCATGAAGGCCTCCAGTCTGAGGCGTGAAGGTTTGTGTGTCTGGATGAACTCACCTGGTAACTATTGTTTACTGTGGGTTAATGAGCAGGTTACATCCTCCTCACCACCTGCACTCACACCAGAAGGCCTCATTTCAGGATTAGATGAACCCACTGAAGCAGTCTGAGGTGTTTCCAGGTCACAGCTCTGCTGCTGGACGCTGCAGGTTTCCTGAACACACTCAGACTTTTTCCTCTCCGAAGCCCTCACATTTCCTGCCTTTTACTTTGTTGCACATTCCTTCACATTGACTCATTACTCCAACAAAGACCGCTGATGATTCTGAATATAGCCTGCATGGTGATAGCAGATTTCCCTGCTGTTTGACGAAAGGGAGATTTTGGTCCTCCTGGGTTTATTGGCTCACAGCAACCATCACTGCTCCATCTCAAACCTTCTGTGGAGCTGAAATGCACTTTATTAAAAGTATTAATCGTGTAAATCTCTGCATCTAGATTTTTATTTGTAACAATAATCCTTTCCAGGCTTGACTTTCTGAAACTCAACAACTGTTTTAAACACATTATTCCCTTTCATTTGGGAGGCTGAAATAATGCAATTTCTGGCATTTTTTGCTTTTGCTTGTAGAAATACACCAAAATGTTCAAATGATCTTATAAACTGTTCAATAAGCTAAAAATAACCTTTAAACAATTATATTTATGCGCACAAGAGGTTATTATTCGGATAAATGCGCAACATTTGCATCAAAAACCCTAATTATGTTTGTAAAATAAAACAGTTTTCTTTGTTTGAGCTCATAAAGATAAATTGAAGCAAACTGTGTGAGACCAGCAGCAGCTCGTGTAATCAGCTGAAGTTTACGGGCTCAACCTGTTGCGCCTCTTGTTGTTGCTGCTGCGAAGGTAAAAAAAAATACAATTTGCACATCCCCACCACATAAAGTGTTACTCACCTAAAGCTCCCAGCACAATTGCCAGCCGATAAAAGTTCATGATAGTGTCCGTGTTTTATAGTAAAACTCCGTTTATCCGCATGTTTTTCTAGTTTCTGTCCGCTTCAAGTGCGGCTACGGCTGAACCGGAGTCTGCAGCTAACGGGTCAGGAGATGAGCCGTTCAGGAACGATTCGATTCCTTGGAACAAATCTTTATAAAAGAACGATGGGAATTGGAGTTGAAGAGGACTGGGCGTTGTTCCCCATTTATTTCTATTCCTCCTCCTCGAAATTTCCTTCTCAGATGCAGAAACACACAGTCCTTTTCCACTGAGACCAAGAGGAACCTATAGCCTGGTAAAAACCAGACCCGGAACTGCGTAGGAAGGCAAGAGCCAAGAGGAACCAGCAAAAAGCAAGAAAACAGCAATGAGTGGTGGTTCACTTGACAAACCATACACATTCAAAATTGAAACAATTACATACATGTCAAGTTGTACAGATTGTCCGTAAGTTAAGATTTTACATCATTTTGCAGGTATATGGATGTATAGAACACAGATTTTTTCAAGTTTTATGAATTTTTTTTAAACCTCATTTTCAAATTAGATCCTCAAAATCTGGTTCCCTTAAAAGATCCATATATCCCATTTCTAAATGGGACTGAACCATTTCATAGAGGGAGTGAATTCAGCTCTGATCCAAAACAACCCATTTGGGTTCTGTCCAACATGAGAGAGGCTCAGGTTCCCCCAGGAGCAACAAGATCTGTTTTACTGTTTAATGAGCTTATTCATGAAAAATTAGGCTACTCTTGTTTTTAAGGCTGTTTCTCGTTTCAAAGTTAAAAATACATTATTTTTATTTGAATTTAATTTTGAATAAAAAGGGGCCGATGTTATAAGATTTTTTTCCCTTTTCATTTCATTTGTAAATTATTTGTTTTTATTGTATATAGATTTTTTTGTTTTGTTTTATTAAATGAAAAAAGATTAAATAAAAAAATAAAAGAGAAAGTTTGTCCCACACAAATGGTTGTCTTTAATTCATTTTTATTAGGCTCAATATAAAAAGGCACTTTAAAGGATATTTAGCATACAATAATTAACAGAAAAAAATATATATTTTATAAATGGTCCCTAAGTGGGGTCCTGTGCAAAAGTTATGAGCAATTAATATCCTACCTGGTGTAGATAAGACTTTGAACAGTCCCTATTAGGAGAAACAGCATCAAATTAAATTAAATTAAATTTTTTAAGGTCATTTAAAAAGGTAGGATATTAATTGTTCCTAACTTTTCCAAAGAAATCTTCATCAAAAGATTTGGAATTTGTAGAGTACAGTGCATTTCAAAGCATATAGCAACCATTATCAGCAATATATGTACAGTAAATGATAAAATGTTGCAACACCATAATTAGTTTCTGAAAATTAATTTACAGTTGAAAGCATGAAAACATTCAGTTTTTACCACAAGTCAGATCAACTGTGGTTCTCAAAATGGGAGGTGCAGCCCCCGAAGAGGAGGACCGCTCCTCTTTTTAGTTTAGTTTCAACTTCAGGCCTACAAAAATGCAAACAGAACTAATTTTAGACATTGTTGCCATTTGGACTGGTTTTTGTGACAGATCAAAGAAAATGCGGTGCAGAGTTAATACACTCCCTGTTGGCTGGCTAAAGTTCTTTGGAGAAAAGGTTTGCTGCTTGGAGGAGGTGTCACTTTAACTCAGTGACAAACTGTCAGACTGCTAATTGACAAGACAAAGGCTTCTCTCACCGCACAGCACAAAATGTTTGAGAACCACAGGTTAGTCTAGTTAACCCAGACCTTGGCTGTGTCCAAATTCAGAGGCTGGGTCCACCGAAGGACCCCTACCTGGTTTAGGTTGGCCGGGTCCTTGGTAGACCGCAAAGACCAGAAAAGAATGGGTGTTAATTTGGATGGTCTAGCCCCCCGTTCTTAACCCAGTGCTAAGCAGAAGCAAAATTAGATCGAAATTAGAAAATTATAAATATATTAGTGTTATTAATATCATAAAATAATAAAATTAACTTAAAAGTAAGTAAAAAGTAAGGAACCTGCAGTAGGTGCATGGTTATTAAACATTACAAAAGCATTAACAAAACAACCGATTAAAAATTTTTATTTTTATACTGAACAGATTTTTATCTAAAATTGTCTTCCTTTCTCTTGCTTCGTCCACCATTACTAGCAGAAAAAAAATTCTGGTCTTGTTCATTTCTACAATGCATTATGGGATATGCTGGGCCCCATCGGCCCAGTCCTTCAAATTAGGGCAAAAGAAGGATGCATTTGTCAGCTGCATCGGAGGAGTCTTTGGATTTGGACAGCCTCCAGCGCAGTGCCATTGGAGGACCCAGCCTCTGAATTTGAACACAGTCCTCGTCTTACCATAAACCCTGCCACGTACTATGACTAAAACATTTTCCACCTTCAGGAAGAGTGTCAATAACTCATAACCATTACTACCAATTCCTGTCACCGTAATCACGACTAACTCCATAATGGTCTTGCCGATCATCAAGCCGATCACGACTTCCATATTGAACACGTCGATCATCGAGCTGATCGCGACTTCCGTACCGACCACGTTGATCGTCAAGCCGATCACGACTTCCATAACGGTCGCGTTGATCATCGAGCCGATCGCGACTTCCATGGCGATCACGTTGATCATCGAGCCGATCGCGACTTCCAAGGCGATCGCGTTGATCATCAAGCCGATCGCGACTTCCATAGCGGTCTTGTCGATCATCAAGCCGATCGCGACTTCCATGGCGATCGCGTTGATCATCGAGCCGATCGCGACTTCCATGGCGATCGCGTTGATCATCGAGCCGATCGCGACTTCCGTAGTGATCACGGCGGTCATCAAGTCGATCTTGACTTCCTCTGTAGCGATTTTGTTGGTCTTCCTGATATGGCTGAGAATCTATTTCACTGCCCCTCTCATCATGCCTGTTTGTACCACTGTTACAGCTGTTCTGATCATCATCCAATGCTTGTCCCATTCCTGGCAATCTGTATTTATTCTGAAGAAGAACATCTTTGCCTTCATCTTGCTTGACTTGTTTCTCCTCATTGGTTGACTTGTCATCGCTGTACTGTTCTCCTGCTTCTGGACCATCTTTGTCAAAAAACTCCATGTCTCCAGGAGAACTGCAACAGAAAGATGCAATCAATAAAGTAATATTACTGATGTTTTGATAAAAAAAGGCACTAGTCACATAATACATACTCTGCATTGTATTTGTTCTTTTTTCTTCTGCTCCTGCAGCAACAAAAGACGATAATCCCCAGAACCACCACACCTGCAAGTACTCCACCAATTATACCTGCAGTGGACCCAAGGTTCATACTGGCTGGGGTAGAAAAACAGATAATAAAACACCTTAGTATATGGCAAAGATTACAATTAAGTGAATGTTTTCAATTTAATTTAACAAACTGATTACTAAAAGAAATAATACATCAGAGATACTTAAACCACCTGGTTAAGATAAATAGGTATAAACACTGAATAGACTTAATATATTTAAAAGAACTAGAAGTAGAATGAATAAATCTGGACCAGAATGCATTGAAAATGACTGACTTTGAGCATTAGTAAGAAAGTCAATATGTTGACAGGACTCACCAGGCATCACAGCTAAGGTAAAGTTGCAGCTGGCTGAATCAATTTCATTTTTTGATTCGCAAATAAAGAACCCAGACGTCTCTCTTGAAATGTTGACGAGCGATAAAACTCCATCCTCTGCAACATAATCACAATGATTAGGTTAAATAGTACCAAACTATCCACACAACAAATCTGAAAATACACACACTCTTTGTGTTAAAACACATACTTTGAGTTGCTTTGGGTGGAAACTGTCTGGGAACGTTGTCAACACTGAAGGTTGTCCACTGATACGTTGGTTTTGGGGACCCCTCCTTGGACTCACAGGTAAGTGTAACGTTGTGAAAATACTCAGCTCGTCCCTGAAGTGTGCATACTGGTGGAGAAGGCGGCTCTGGAAAAGAAAGGATTAGATTAAAAAATAACAGTACATACATGCAGATTTAGACTAAACTTTAAATAAAACCTATGCTGAAAACAACCACATGTTGTGTTGTTAAAGTGGGACAGGTTCTGTTGTTGAAGACACCATAAGTGTTAAGTTTTATCTTATTTTTTTCTTTTTTTACTCCTTTATTTATTTATTTTTTATTTTGGCCAGCTAATTACAATAAAGAGTTTATATAAAGCAAACAATGTAGGCGATAACTTCGCTGTTTTAATAAACTTTAGGATTTACCAGCAGCAGAAATTTTTACCAAACATACATTTGTACCACTTTGAACAAACAGACCAACATAAACCTTATTGCAGTGTTAACTCTCACCAAGGACCAAAAGAGAAGTGATAGCAAGCGTTACTCCATCGTCATCCCCAAATATTATGACGCTGCACTGGTAACTATTACTGTCTTTCATGGTCAGTTGGGTTAAGCGGAGTTTACTCGTTCCCCCACGAATATCAACCTCCAGGAAGGCTCGGCCTTCGTAAGCTGGTGAAATTTGAACAGGCTTGTTTAGGATAGAGGACGCCACAGCTTTCTGGACAAATAAACACAAAATATACACTCAGTAGGTTAAGATTCATTAATACCTGTAATCCTGACAAATTTAAATGAATGTAAGGCTCAAAAAACTGTAAAAAGTGTTAAAGAATGTAAACACTGGCTCATTGGGGTAGGCTAATTTTTGGCTGCTCCCTAAATGTAACTGCTTAAATTATGCGTTTTAATCAGGAAAAAATAACAAGTTACAATGTAAAATAATTTTCTTTTCCTTTGATTTACCTGAGTAATAACTTGTGTACACAAAACTGTTTTGACTCATTCACATATTCATCCTCCTCTGGACAAAGGTCAGAACCAGACCCTTCAATAAACCACGAACATCTGTCTTTTTTACTGAAGTTATAAATCATTACAGAAGATCATTGTCTGGTTTGAGACTAAATAAATCAACATCATTATGAAACTAAAACAGAATAATTATATTTTCTAACGTGGAACAAAATGTAAAATTTTACTAGTAATTAATATGTCAATGTACTACTAAAAATAAACCAGTTTATAAACGGATACTTCATTTTCAGCTAAAATGCAGTTCTCATCTTTCAACTTTACGATCTTTTAATAATGCTTTAATTTTCCAGATTTGACTAAAAACGGCTCAGAGGATATGGCTGCTTTTCATTCTGATTTTACATCTTACCATTGGTTTTCCAACAGCATCAGGGAAAGCAACCCAGGAGAGAAGAAAATTGTCTGTCACCGGAATAGCAGGAACAAAAGAACAGATTAATGTAACTTCTTGTCCCTTGGCAACTTTGTATTCTTTGTTTGGAATGGACACTTGTAAACTCCAGCAGCAGGGAAGCACTAGAAATGAAGAAAACATGACACAGAAACATAGTTATTCTCAGTTGCTTTATAACTAATATGATATTCAGATATAAATAAGTCAAACCAGTTTAAGTTACTATTTTAACCAGTAGGGTCTCTTTTCAGTAAAATATAATCTTACTTCCAGTTGAAGTTAAATGTAATGATTAACAGCAGTGGTAGCACCATAAAAAGGTGTGGCAATGACTTTTCAAATACAGAAAGAAAAAGAAAAGCTTACCTGTGAGTAAAAAAAAGAGCTTCTGCCATCTAAACGGCATCTTTCTGTTCATTTCTACAATAAAATAAAATAATTAACCAAGAATAGAAATCTGAAGCTGATGCTTTTCTGACAAGGAGGAGCGGGAGCCAACCTAACCTTCACCGACAACTCCCAGGTGTGGAGGAGGTCACACTTCCAGGTAATGAGTTAACGATAAGGGTCACATGTCACCAGAAGTCCAATCAGTGATGGATTTATTTTATGAGATTACAGTTTGAATTGGAGTTCCCCTTAAATAAATACTGCTCTGTACATATTGATAGATAGATAGATAGATAGATAGATAGATAGATAGATAGATAGATAGATAGATAGATAGATAGATAGATAG